>JAQIWU010002872.1:0-10982 GCA_034696445.1 Isotomiella minor
GAAAAACAATGGCTCAATTCATTTTTTATCCTCACTGTCGACTTTTACACGCAAGAACCCATCTCTAAACCTCCTCCCTTTTCACTCTCACGCTTTTCCTTTTCCTATAACCCTCTGTCTACTTTCACTCTCTCCGACTTTTTACACCCTAACTTCATCACCAACCAGTCGCCAGTTGCACTGGATTGTCTTCTTCTCTCTAATCCTAATCCTAATCCATACTCGTCATAATAATCATCCTCCTCATCCTCATGATCATCATCACACACACATCCACTCGCCATGGATGTCATAAAAGAGGAAAGAAAGCGTCCATAATATGCAATATGCAGGCCTCATAACACTTTCCTTTTCCATGCAATTGTGTTGGCAACATTCGCATCATCACACTTCACTGAGTCCTACTTTCACTTTCTTTCTCTACACACCAACCAACAACAGTCACACTCACTCATTTTCTCCTACGGTGGTGGTGGTGGTGCACAGTCAGTATAAAATTAAGTTATGGCTCAATATGACGCTGTCACCATATCTTATCCTGCCAAAACCCGGTCCACGCACTGCACACCATCACTCATTCATTCCTTTAATTAAAAAGTCCTTTTATGCACTTGCTTATATTGTTTTCATGAGTCACTACGTTTAAAATCTTCAGATTGAACCTTTAATTCTAAGGAATTCTAACCTTTTTAGAGGAATAAAAAAAATGCTAACCTGAGAATCCTTTAGCCCCAACTTCTCCGCCAACTTTTTTCTATCTGGTTTTGAGATATACTTTTGAAGTTGAAACCGCTTTTCCAATCCCTTTCTCTGGAGATCGGAAAACACAGCTCTCCTCATCATTCCCCTTCTTGGTTTTCCTCTGGACCCTCCGGCCCATGGAAAAGTCCCGGGTAACGGAAAAACTCCTCCAGTTGCTGGATGAGGCCCTGTAACACAACAACGCGTAAGTGCTATGACAGAGGTGAGGAACCCTTCATTTTCAAAAAGTATATTTTTATACATACAACATCCATTCATACCTGCCAAAAATGCTGGATGACGACAGGACAGGAGGGCATGAAGGTGTGGGTCGAAGACGCTCCCTGTTGTTGTTGAACTGGAAGAAACGGCAGGTCTCGCAATGGGCTTTGAAATCCCTCCTGTTCCACTACCATTAAGTCCATAGGCGGATAAAAATGATGCATTTACAAACCCTGGGATAAAAGAAAGGCAAGAAGATATGTTACTAGTGATTCCATCTGTACACAGCAATCCCATGACGACAGAAATTGATCTACTGCACGACTTAAGTTTGAAGCAATTATTCCTCTTCTGGAAAAGGTTACGATGCGACAAGCAAATCCATATGCATTAGGCCTAAAAACTTTCCAAGTTGATATGGAAGAGAGAGGAAACGGATTAGAGGACTAGGATGGTGAAAGTAAGTAAAAGAAAAGTCTCTCAGAAGAACAAAGGAATTGTGACAATCTGAATCGATAAGAAGGACACGACTGAATTTAAATTACCTGCGTTGCAATAATGCGCATTGTCTTCGTCCAGTCCACTTTTATCACCATCCCGACTAGCGCTACCGAGAATGGCACTAACGCTAAATTTAAGAAGGGGTTTATCCCCTTTCATTGTTGCCGGAACACCTCCATTACTCCGCGTCGACTCGGGCGTTGGTTCTCTGCTATCTCGAACCTGTGATTGGCACGAGCAATTTGATTCACAAAAATTGTTGGGTTTTTCGTCACTACTGTCGTCAGAATCAATGTCAGCCCCTCCCCCTGATGAGTGGGTGTGATGGTGGTGGTGGTGGTGATGATGAGGACTCTCCCCACCAGAATTATTATTTGCACAGGCACAATGGCTTATGTTCTTGTCATTCCCAGTTTGTCTTTCTCTCTCTCGATGATAACTCCCTGACTTGGAATTGGAACCTGGCCGATGGTTGTTGGGGTAAGACGAGTCTGCATCAAAACCAAGCAAACCAGAATTATAATGACCTACACATTTCTCAATAATGTCAACGCATTTTTTGAGAAAGTGAAGCAATAATATTACCTGAGTTTGGACTGGAGGGTGGTGCAAGGGTACTGTGATGATGGTGACCAAGAAATAGTAAAGGGTTCGAAGAAGAACTTCTACTACTGCCCTTGTCCTTCAATGAGGAGCTGGTGGACAATTCCATCTCAGATTTGACTGGAGGAACAGAAGGAGTTGGATTTGATTGTAACGCTGCTGCCTGCTCATTCATACAATTAAATCTCAACAAATTCTCCATAAAATATCCTCCAACCCCAGCATGCGTTTGAGAGTCAACCATGTTCTTAAAAACTGCAGAGTGGTAGATTGGGCTTGGAGTTAAAACGTTTGGAAGCATTATTTTACGATGGACTGCTGTATTTTTATTTATTCTTTATATACTTTCTCCGATCGTTTTCACTTTTTGAAAAATTTCTCACTTTTTTAAGGGAACACATTCAATCACCCTCAAAAGAATACGTGCTTCATCTCACATTTCCCATATTTTGTGAACACACATTCTCACGTTATTGTATTGTTTGTATTGTTCACTGTTAATTCTCAATATTTAGAGAAATACTGTGTACGTGAGTGTAATTAATATCTTACAGAGTCCCAAAATAATTAATCCTACGCAATAAAAGGAGAAATTTTTAAAAAATTGAGAGGAATCTACGTCTCAAGTTTTAAAGTCTTTTCTATTGATGGTGGTGGTGGAGTGAACTGAATGCGAGAGTTGTTGGAGGAGGACTGACGAGGGTGAAAGTGAATCCGAAAATGTTATGGAATTGGTTTAACTGCAGAAGGGCCTTGCCTGTTCATCCCGCCTCTAGTCTCCACTCCATTGATTTACTGGAGTGGATTTAAAGCCTCCCCTCATGGACCAACCTACCTCTCCTCTTCCACTCGTCTCTCTTCTTCTTTTCTGTATCCCTTTATGAGGAAAAAAGGTAGCTCGAAAAGAGCTTCTCTCTTCCATCATCAAATTATTAGTTCTATTATTGAATACCATAAATACAAATATATCAACATCCAGTCCCATAATAATAATAATAATTTCATCATCACATCAATCCCCCATTTACTGCCTCAGTCCTTTCTCCACTTTCTGACGCATTTGCTTTCTTTTTCCTTCGGAAGAACCTCCTATCTCAAGTCAAGGATTGAACGTCAAATGCAATAATAAAATGCAGGATTGTTATACGCAGTCTGGATGGGTGCATCAAAGGGTAAAATCTCCTTATTCTTCGTCACTTTTTGTATACGTGGATGGAGGGACTTGTGCGTGGTTTCTACATAATAATATAATGCACCGTCTGGATGGATAGTGGTGGTGGTGGTGGTGGGTGAGAGAAATAGGCCTCAGATGACTCCCCAACCTCTCACTTACCACACTTGCTTTCTCTCCTCAAGTACACACAGAGTCACTTTCTCCAATCCATTCCATTCTATTCTTTCCAAAGCAGACTGGAAGTGAACACAGTTAAACTTGTGGAAGTCAGTCAGTCAGTCTTGGACAAATCGGTATAAAATGTGAATGAATATGGAGCACATCTGGAGCCGGGTAGCAGCAATCATGGCAATTTCTGAACTGACTTTTTCCCTCTTCTCACTCCAACATTGTGCATCCATAGAAGAGGTAATATAGTAAATCCACAAAGTATCATTGGTGTAATAAGTAGTATTGTTGTAATAAAAACAGCATGCAGCATTGCCATCACTACTATTCTTCTGTCCCAAGCAGACTTTCAACACCAGGATCCAATGCACTTTCTTTTTTAAAAAAAGGACAATTCCAGGCTCCATAGAAAGACTGCTGGGAAATAAAATAAGTCGCCAATAATGCCATATAGGCACTCAATCGATAGTAATAACAGTAGAAACGTTTGTGCTACTGTTATTACAATCATAATTGCCCATTTTTAACTCTAACATGTTTTCACCATGGGTTTATGGTCTTGAATTTAGAAAATAATGCATTTTTAGGCAGAAACTATGCAGCTTTTCTGTGTCTTCCGCGGTTCACATTATTATCAACGTTTCTCTGACTTGCAAATATGAATGAAGAGTTTCATGAATGCTTATTCCAAGAAACAGTCTTTGTCGCCCAAGTGTAATGCGAAAGTTCTTAGACAAAGTATCAAAATTTAGAAAACAGAGTAAAAATAGAAGAGCTAATAATATATTACGAAAAAGTTGAACACTTTGTGTCAAAAAAATGTATAAAGTTTGTTTGGTGACGACGACAGAAAAACTCTTGATAGTGACAGGATAAGGAAAGGAAAGTAAATTAGCAAAACAAGGAATAATCAATCCTAATTACTTTGTAATAAAAGGAGCGATAATTGTGACTGTGACACTAATAACTAGAGTATGCTTTATGCTTGATAATTTGACATTAAGTCTGAATTATTTTATAATCTTTTATTTAAAAAAAACTTCAGAAAATACTTCAAGCAACTTTGCGGTAGAATAGTTTAAACCAATAAAGAAATACTAATGCGGCATAAAAAAAAAAAGTTGAGTCTCCAAGCCAACAAAGTTTAGTTTGCTCAAGGCCCAAGAAGAGTGCCGACATATTAGGGAAAAAAGTCCGTAAAAAGCAAAGGAAATGAAATACCAACCAGGGGAAAGTATAGTGAAGTAAGGAGAAACGCATATTATTTACTAAGGGATGGATTAAAAAGAGGAGAGAAATTATGAGGTCTCTTTTCTCCAAAGAACTTCTCTCTTCTCTCTACTTTTCTTCTGGATGGATGAATAACTTACTTGCTCATAGTTTTGGTGTAGTACTAAAGTAATCATGGTCCCTTCTCTCCTCGTCTCAAGTGCTCTTAAATGCCGCAGCAGAAAGAAATGGGGAAGGGGAAAAAATTTCATTTTAATTTAATCGCTTAATGGAATAATTTTTTTGCAAGTTGAAAAACCACATGCCAAAAACACTGATGTCTTGATAATTAGCTTTCTTTTTCTTTCTTCCATACAAATCCTGCGGGCCCATTATTCAATTCACCATCATCATCATCCCATCAGATCAGAAAAACAGAGAAGAAAAAGAAGAGAGACGCTTTCTCTCTTTCTATGATTTATCCTCACAAAGGCTCTTTTTACGTCACAACTTCCTCCTTCAACATTTCAAATTTTTCATTTCTCTCTTTTCTTTATGGACTTGCTTGATGCTCTCATCGTCTTCATCCTCCAAAGTACCATTTTGGTAATGGATTTCACTATATTGAGCAAAGGCTTTCTCTTTAAGTAAATAATCTTTCTTAGAAAAGTAAAATCCAATTCTCATCTCAATTGAATTTAAACTCTTCTCCTATCCTCATTTTTCTAAAAGCCAGAGAGAGTCCTCTTCCCAAGTCATTTTCCTTTCTTCTACTTAATTATTATTATTATTATTATTTTCTTTACCTACCCCCAAATAACTCCTTTCTCTTTTGCCTTTTCAAGTAAAAGGAAAACCACAATAATGAGAAACTGAAAAGTATTGAGTCTTCTGGCCTGGAGGTTGGGGAAATTAGTTTTTTTTTCTTCTTATTTATCCCAACAAACTCCATCACCATATCAAATCAAGTCACCCATGCATTAAAAAATTGTATATTCGGTTTTCACATTTCTGGAATTATGTCTCAGATTCCCTCCCGTCCTGACTTAACGTATAAAACAAATGTGAGTTTATGAATCTCTCAAGACAGTCATAAAGCAAAAAAAACTTGACATATTTTGAGATAAGTAGAAATACAAAATGAGTTGACTGGGAAATAGTTATCCAATATCATGTTGCCCTCACCTCTTTAGCACATTAACTTGACTAAACTGTTCTTGCTAAAAGAAAAAGGGAGAGAGTTGAGAGAAAATGGATTATAGAGAATTTGGGAGTGTCATGAGCATACGTAACCCAAATGCAACCCACAGGGCAAACAAATAATGAATTTTGATATATTTTCGGAGCAAATTGATTTCGTACAGTCAGTTGTTTCTAATGGGCTCAATCCGTCTCAACTCCCATCCATATCCATCCCAATCGCAAATCCCATCCCTCCTGCACCAGATTCTTTTATTCATTTCATGCTATCCGTTAGCGTCAGATTCATATCCCAAACCTTTCAGCTCCAGCCCTCTAAACTAAACTCTCTCTCTCTCTCTCTCTTTCACTCACACACTCTTCATCAAATCCTGCATTGTGACCGTGATTGTCAAACTTGTACAAATTACTATTCTAATTTAGATTCAACCAAATGCACTGTCCAAAAAATGCTGTGCAGAGAAAGAAGGAGAGAGGGGAAATTGAAAAGGAAGAAAGCCATGCAGGCACACATTTCATCGCATTTTATTACACTCATTTCCTTTATCATCATAAATTATTTGATTTGCTCTTGTACTCATGATGTTTGCTGTTGTTGTTGCCCATTGTAAAATAATATGTGGTTAATCTTACTGGCAGAATTCTACGACTGTCATATAAACCTTTATGTTAAGATTGGCAATCAATCTGCAGTAAATGGCATGGCAACCATGCATGTTTTATATTACATTTACCTTTCTTAATTATATTTAGCAGAAATAGCTAATGGAGTCCTTCCACACTGAGGGTATTGCTAGTTCTCAGAGAGGAAGTAGCATAACATAAGGAGGATCTGTGGATTGAGGTGGAATGCCGAGCCGAAGAAAAGTTATTGATAAAAAATATTAAGCAAGTTATTATGTCAAAAGGCATTCTCCGAAAGAGTATTTAACGTAAGGAACAAGGGTGATTTGCTCCTTTTATTAATATTTCGTTGCAAATGATGTGGAGCGGCTTGTGATTGAAGTCGTTTATGTTACAAGCCGGCTTCTAAGTGAGGAAAGGGTTTAAAAACTTCATTTACAAGCATTCACTTGACTGATCTAATGCCATAAAAAGAAAACTTGTATTGGGTTCAATCATTCCATACCCTGTACCCTTTATAATCTGTTGTATTGAATCTTAGCAAACAATTAATGTGATGACGGTATTTTTTGACCACACACATCATATACAAACAACAACTGATTTTCGTTCTTCAGGTGCGATGCTAGGGTGGGGTCCATCAAGTCAACCTGATCTATTAATACATAGATCTCAATCGTTTTTTTTCATTCCATACCGACAAGGACAACCGACTTTTTTCTTCTTCAGCGGTGAGGTGAAAGTGAATCAGAGTTTTTCCCACAGGTAGGTTCATAATGTCATTGCAGTTTTAACCACATCAAAGCAAACCCACCCACATTTATCTACACAGTTGACAGTCTGATTGGTGACACGAAAGGGCTCATTCATTGAAGAACAAATTAGCTCTAAAGAAGGGGAAATGTGCGACAGAAAAGCAACGTGTCACATCATGCCGGGCAGTCACCATGCTAATGCTTTATCAAATGTCAAATTTGAATGAACGTCTGTTCCAGTCGTCATCATCAGTATTAAGAATCATGGATTCATATCATGACATAAAGTCGCCGCTGAATTCATTACATAAAGAACTCTGAATCAACATTTTATTATATTCTCTTTTCTCTCTCTTTCTCTTTATATATGCGCCCGGAGAGGAGAGCAGAGGAAAGCTAAAAAGGATAAAAGTTAAAGCTTGAATTGAAATATACACACGAAGAGACCAAAGGAAAGAGAGAGAGGAAAGGGGACACACAGAGGTTTAATGAAGCGTGAAATGACGGTACCACCACTGGGACTCATTCAATGCATTTAATGCTCTCAATTATCCTCTGTTTGTGGTGGTACATCAGTGTGAAAATCTTTAACTGAAAAATAAAGAGCATACATAATTGCTACATGTAAAGGGAAAGGTATGGATGGACAGACAACAGATTTGCCATGCTCTCGCATCCTCCCTTTGTTCCCTTGTCTCTCACAGAATGCACAGAGAAGAGAAAGCAGGGGCAAAGGAAAGCCAGTTGCAAATAGATAGCTGATGGGGTACTGTGAAAGGAATCTGTCCGATCCTTTGTTGAGAGTAGAAGGTATGATGCAAGCCATAATCTTTTGAACGGTTCAAACGTTGATTAACCACACTCTGCCTTCCTTTATAGTGTCATCCCTTACCATATTTGCACCAACATAAATTAGTTTACTCCTTTTTAATCAATTTAACTTTCAAAAAATTAAAACTCAAACCCCTGCCCTGGATCATTATAACTGCAACTTATTGCATACCATCCTAGGTTTAGGTTGACTGTTGTAACTAATTAATTAATTTGGAAAAAAAGAGGAAGGAATAACAACAGTATTGCATTTTCAGATGTTTTGGCTTAACTAGCCAAAAGCTCTTCCTAATTTAATATCGTATGTTGGCAATAATAATAACTAAAAAAAGTACCACACATCTCCAACAAAATACCGTTCATCATGACGATCATCGTTCTATTATTAAATTAATCCCTTCATACAAACTGTGTCGCAGTGACCTTTATCATGAATGAATGTTTTTCTTTCTGAATAGGATAGTTTTGTTTATTGTAAAAGATTATTCAAGGCCCTCTCTTTTCAGTCCTGCTCCTTTGTGAGCCACTAATGTTAATAAAAAACAAATCAAAACAAGCCAAAATATCCTACAAATTTCATTCACAATCTGTTACACTTACACTGCATTGCCCCTCTCTGAATTTTTTTTATTCTTTCTCCTCGCATTATGTATGGTGTATGGAATTTAAAACCAACGTAGGTTCATGCTTTGCATCCAGGTTTAAAGAGAGACAAATGACTCAGAGAGAGAGAGAGTACTTAATATACTATTTCAATACGTGGTCCCCATCGCCAAAAATTTATTCCACAAACGATAATCCTTCTCGGCTTGCCCCATGTATTGGCAGGATAATAAAGAATGATGAGCAGGTCAACAATGGTGCAGAAGAGGGGTTTGAACAATTTCAAAAGATTCAGTCTTAGTAAATCTGCTTAAATTTGTTCCATTCAGTTCTTAAATAAACCCCATCTTCCAACTAATAATAAACGATTGGAACACCCAGCATGAGATCTTTCCTCCATAAAACCAAACCTTCACAATCCTCATTCATTTATTAATCTTGTAATTATTCATTCAACTCATCTCTATATATTTTCCTTCACGATGAAAAAGAGACTCATTTTAGAAAAGCTACATTAACCACTGAAAATGAGTACTGCAATTGAATTGAATTTAAGTTCAGCAAGGGATAAAACGGTTTTAAAAACGTATGTGTTTTAGGTTCAACCTGTCACCCCACTTGAATAGTTTGCGGTGGGTGGTTAAAAAATCAAAGCCGTCGTCCTTAAAATAACATTTTAGTTCTATTGGGTTCTTAATAGTATTTATTCGGCAGCAAAATTTGTTGCATACTGCCCCAATTAATCATCAACTGGCTTTTATACGATTCGCGAATAACAACAACGTACACCAAGAGCTGTATAGTCCATGCTTTGGAGGACTGTCTGGACTTTTCGAAGGAACTGCTGATGATCATTTGCATAGTGTTTCAAAAATAAACGACCTGCATTCAAAGTACTTTTCAACTCTGACCGTGATTAATACCTGGCAAGATTGTTGCACAGGTGAAAACTATACTACACAGTTTAGTACATTTTCATCCTCCAACTCTCTCAGTCTCTGTTTTTGCATTCATCCGTCGTTCTTTGCATATTTCAAAAAATGTGCATAGTTCCTGATCAAAATAGATTCGGTGGACGAGTACACAATGTAAGGTTTTGTATTTACTTCTAAAGATACCTTGTATATTTTGACTGACATTTTAGACGATGCCTGTGCCCAACATTCAGTTACTAATTCTCGTTAGAGGTAAGTTTCAATTACGATAAAAGTTTCATTGTATTATTTTTTAAATCATTATATCACAATTAAAATTCTGTATTCATCAGAAGATGAACTGGTGATGGCTGTTTACCTCCAAGAAGCGTACATGTTTGTAAAGGAAAGGGCGGAACAAGAAGATAATCCCCAGCTTGGTAAGTAAGTTGTATTTATAATATTTTCGTAGAACCACAAAAAATGCTTTATTGTTGTGAAACAGTGGCTGAGTTGGATACAAACATTGACAGAATGCGGAATAAAGTTGCGGAGCTGAGGAATTATTTAAGTGCCCACGGAAAAACTGCGAACCAGATTGCTGAAGTTATGCGTCGTGGAAAAGCAAAGTTTGATGAGGAATACACTTTAGGTCCAGATTAGTTTGTTTTGCTCATATGGCCAACTTCGAAATGAAATAAAATTTCAGTTTTTCAGTAATAAAAAATGAAACATTTAATTGTGAGTGGATGAATGCACTGTAGCTTCGTACCTCTTGCAAATTCATTTAATTGTTGTTCATTAGTTCAGTTACCAAATTGTAAGCATCGTGTATCTTAAGCTAAAAAGTGAAAGTGGAAACTCGGCATTCACAATTAGACTTAAAAGTATAAGAGCCACCGCGTGATTTTCCTTTATGCCGACTTTGGCAATAAATCACGCCGTTACAATTTAGACTTTGACAAGATGGGGGTTGGATTTTATAAGATGTCAACTCGGAATTTTGATACGAATTCTCTTCCATGTGAATTGAGAGTTCTTGGATCCAATGAGGTAATTCTAATCCACTACAGAAATACACTTTTAGTGCGGGCATTGAAAAAGAGAAAGCTGAATGGAGTTGTGTATTATGTTATTATGGGTGTGTTTGCTTTTGCTTGGTGGGTGGATGGATCTGCGGTAAATATAATGCCCTTTTTTATTTCATGCTTTTGACAATTGCCATTACCGTGTAGTCTGTCGGTGTATGTATATCTAAGTACACCCTATTAAACCCCTCGTTGAATACATTCCTTCGGTCTGAGCTTTTACGTCCTACACATCATCATTACTATTATTATTATCGGTTATGACGAAGAAAGTCCTTGGACTGACTAGGGAACCTCGTATAGGATAGGATCTCTGGATTAATTTGAGTCCCTCTTTCTCTTAGGCTGT
>JAQIWU010002873.1:0-10982 GCA_034696445.1 Isotomiella minor
TAGTGGCCGTCAAGGTTGAGGAGGAAGATAAGAGTCCACCACCCCAGCAAAGTAAGGCATTGTTGTTGATTGACTTAAGTTTTAGATGATGACAGAAAAGTTTCCTTTTGTATAGATGATGCTGGTGGTCCTACCCCATGGAAGTTTCTTCCCCCCTTTCATGTGGATGATGATTATGATATCAGGGAGCTCATTTATATAAACGTGCCTTCTAATTCTTCTGAATCTGAGGATGAAGAAGAGTCGCACGGCGGTGGCGGTCCTCCACCTCCTTTATATTCTGACAGGGAGGACGAGTGGGAGGAGACGTTGAGGAAGAAGAAGAAGACGAAGAAAGTGGAGGTAGAAGTCGTCTCCATTCCAGATGAAGATGAAGAAGTTAAGGTGGGATAAGATTTTAGGTGTTTTTATGACCAGTTAAAAAGTAAAAATTGTATCTTTTTTGGAGGATAATTGACGTTAATAAATAATTAAAAATGCAAAATGAGTTTTTGTACTGTTCTAAATTTCTTTCTTGGACCCCTTTTATTTTCATCTTTGGTCATCTCATTCATCAGATAAGGTAATTATCATAGGCAGGCATCCATCAGTTTTCATGCGGATGAGACGAGGCAAGTTGAGACGATTTTCAACCCAGAGCAGAAGAGCACAGGTCAGGTGTGTGGATTGAAATCTGCAAACAAACCTTTTTGTGGACGTCTTGTTGTAAATGATAGTCAATTAATTGCTAACCAGGATGACGTCCATCATTAAGTTCCAAGCCTTGTCAGGGGTGTGGGGGGAAGGGCCACCGTGCTACATTTTACAAATTGACGAGTTTCGTTTCCTCCTGGACTGCGGGTGGGACGACCGGACAGGGATCCCTTACGCCGATGAGCTTAAAAAGTAGGTAGATTATTTTTTCTTGTCAGTTTCTAATGATAACCCTTCTTGCTTCAGGCAAATCCAGAAGATTGACGCAGTTCTGATTAGCTACCCTGATATGGTAAGTCAACAGACTGATACCGGCTAAAAGTTGGTCCGTTTTCTGACTTATCTTTTCTTTATGTCAGCTTCACATGGGAGCCTTGCCCACGATGGTGGCCAAGTGGGGTCTGAGCTGCCCAATCTACGTCACCGTGCCTGTTCATAAGATGGGACAAATGTTCTTCTACGACTACTTCATGTCCCGGCATAATGAAGAGGACTTCAAGGACTTTGACCTGGACGATATTGATCTTACCTTTGACTCCATGTCACAGCTCAAGTACAATCAGAGCATCCCCCTCACAGGTATGGCTTTTTTAGATAAGTGGTTGTC
The DNA here is from genome assembly GCA_034696445.1 of Isotomiella minor. Classification (NCBI taxonomy): domain Eukaryota; kingdom Metazoa; phylum Arthropoda; class Collembola; order Entomobryomorpha; family Isotomidae; genus Isotomiella; species Isotomiella minor. The sequence goes on from JAQIWU010002873.1 coordinate 1,301, forward strand.
ATGGGGATGTCACCTACGCATTATGTGTTTCTTTTTAGGGAAGGGATACGGGTTGACCATCGTCCCTCTCCCCGCCGGACACATGATTGGAGGGGCGATTTGGAAGATTATGAAAGTTGGGGAGGAGGACATTTACTACGCCGTCGACTTTAATCACAAGAAAGAGAGGCATTTGAATGGGTGTGACTTGGACAAGATAAACAAACCTTCTCTCCTCATCACGGATGCGTACAATGCCAACTATTCGCAGCCACGAAGGAGGACGAGGGATGAGCAGTTGTTGGGTTTGTTTATTGTTGCAAAACATCTCTTAAATAGTGATAAACTTAATGTTTTTAGCCGGCGTTCTTCACACGCTGCGGAATGGTGGAAACGTCCTCATCACTGTTGACACGGCCGGAAGAGTGTTGGAGTTGGCTCACATGCTCGAGCAACTTTGGAGGAGTAAGGATTCTGGGCTACAGCCATTTTCCTTGGCCTTTTACAACCTACTTTCTTATAACGTGATTGAGTTTGCAAAGTCACAGGTATGCGATTTACACCATTTAGCTAATTTAAACATTAGTTCATTTGTGATTTGGTATGCATTTAGATTGAGTGGATGAGTGACAAGTTGATGAGGAGTTTTGAGGGGGCGAGGAATAATCCTTTCCAATTCAAGCATTTGAGTGTTTGTCACAACATCCAGGAATTAAACAGAATTTCCTCTCCAAAAGTGGTCCTGGCGTCAAATGCTGATTTGGAATTTGGGTTTTCCAGGTTTGTGACTTTACTGTGATGTTGATTTGGCATCTAGCTAATAATTAATCCCCATTACAGAGAGTTGTTCATGAACTGGTGCAGCGACAAGAGGAACTGTGTAATTTTCACAAGTCGTCCAGGAAAAGGGACACTTGGACGTTTCCTTATTGACAACCCACAACCAGGCATTTTGCAACTTGATGTCAGGAAACGGGTGGAATTGAAGGGACGTGAGCTGGAGTCTCATTACCGCCAGTTGAGGGAAGAAGAGTATCGAGTTAAAAAAGAAAAATTGTAAGTATTCATCTATCTGTATCCCTATCCTCTGTTCTTTGACTGAATTGCACAATTAAAATTGTAGGGAATTCATGGACACAGACGATTCTGATGAAGAGGACTCGGATGTCAAAATGATAGGGATATTTCAAGGGCAAGGTCGGGTCAATCACGACTTGTTTATAAAAGCTGGGATGGAGGCAAAGATCGACACAGGGTCATTGTTCAAGGTTGCAAAAAGCAAGTATCCCATGTTCCCACATTTAGAAGAGAAGATTAAATTTGACGACTACGGAGAGTTTATAAAGTAAGTGCTGGAGCAATGTTTGTTGCCATGCCAATGTCAATACACTATAATACTCCCTTTAGGCAAGAAGATTACTTCCTGATTGACAACATCTACGAAAAAGAAGCCGTGGACAAGTCTTATGCTGGAGGAAGGAGGGACAGTTTAGAGGAGATAGAAGTTGAGCTTCCTACAAAGTGCAGTTCTCAACAACAAAAATTTGACGTACAGTGTTCCATCGTCTACATCGACTTTGAAGGACGGTCGGATGGTGAAACCATTAAACAAATTTTGGAGCATGCAAGTTTTCTATTATTTCTACATACATTGTCAATAATATTAATCCATTGACTGATTCTTTCTGCAGATGAGACCTAGACGAGTTATTATTACCCGAGGAGAAGAGGATTCAATTAAGACTTTAATGACTGTGTGTACACAAGTGACTCCAGAGTCGTCTATATTTGCTCCTCAAGTGAAAGAGCTGCTGGACGTTACTACGGAGACTCACATTTACCAGGTGAAGTTAAAGGACTCATTGATGTCTTCGTTAGAGCTTCAACGGGGCAAAGACGCTGAATTGTCGTGGGTTGAGGGTAACCTAATCATGGAATCATACACACGCCACGTCGATGGATGTAAGTTAATTTCAAATCCTAAATACCCCCCTTTTGATACAATACTGGAAAACACTTAAATTCTAGCTGAAGTCGTGAGTGCAGAAGAGACTGAGAGTGAAACTGAAACCTTGGTTCCTTGTCTTGAACCTACTCCTGCTGAACTGGTACTTGTTAATTAACTCAAACCTTATACTATGTATGATGACATGTCCTCAATTCAGATTGCTCCTCATCCCACCGTGTTTGTCAACGAATTGAAGCTGTCGGACTTCAAGCAAGTACTTATCAAGAATGGTTTCAGCTGCGAGTTTTCTGGAGGAGTTTTATGGACAACGTCGGGAAAAGTAGCGATGCGACGTGAAGCTGGCAAGGTCCGCATGGATGGTGTTGTGTGCGAGGAGTTTTATACGATAAGACAACTTTTGTACCAGCAATACGCAATACTATAGGATTTATTATATTATTTCATGATCTTTGTACTGCACACGAAAAAAAAACCAAAAATGAAATATTTTGTTTTAAAAATTAAATTGTTTCTAAAAGAATGTTTCTCATGTCACCGGTCAGTTTTTAAAAAATCATTAGTTAAGGTAGTGACGACAACGCGTTGCCCCACAGGTACATGGTAACTTATCCATTTCCCTCTCAAAGCGATAGTCATACGTCAGTTCTTCGCCACAACCAATGTTGCGTAGGGCAAAAATCAAGATATGATCCTTTCCGAAAATTTTAACAATCTTCGACTCACAGTTTGGCTACATGGAAATGAAATAAAAACCATTAAATAATTTGATACCAGAAGCATGCCTAAAGACTTACATCACAGCTATGATTGATAAATCTTGCAGCATTTCCCTTCATTGTGGCGTCGACTGCCCAGTTTCTATTCACGCGAAACATGTAACATCCTACGCCTCGAGACTCGTAATACCTTTCCCGAATGTCGCAGAGTACCAGTCTTATCATCTGAAATTGTAAAATTGAACTTAAGGTTTATGAACATTTACGAAGTATATGCACACATACCTCTCCAGCATACTCAATGAGCATCTCTCCCATCTCAATGTCCCTCCTAGCGAAGAGTCCTAAGCCATGGATGGAGGACGGGAGAACCACCAAATCTTGCTTGGACCGTTGAAGCAAGTGCCTAAAACGCATCGGCATCGGAAGACCCTTTGATTTCGTCTTTTCCTCCAACCCAGTCCTGCATCGAAAGGATATTGTAGAACCAAGTCACTAAAAAGGACAAAATCCTTACATAACGTATGTCCTGGGGGGTTTCCTATGTTCGGACCGGAGAAAGTCAAACATGTCATGTTTTTTCGTCTCATATGTTTCCGAACGCACAGAGCCGGATGAATTGGGACACGGTGGCGTCTCTGCTCCAGAACGAGGAAAGAAGCTAAACTTGTAATCCCCTCCGACATATTCCACACCGGGAAGCTGCTCTAAAATGTACTGCAATTGTGGATGATACATAATCTCAGGGGGTGGAAACGGATGGGAGACTGCACTCGACGTGTTTTGCCAAAACAGTTCGGCCCTCTCCCACTTTGGATTATTCGCAGGATTATTCGCAGTCAGCGTCCTAAAGAACATACGATATTGTCAGCACAAGACGACAACTATGTAAACTAAATGCTATATAGGTAAATTAAAATATTACTTGCGCTTGCGAGCATTCGGCTTGTAAGGAGGCGTCCACTCATTACCATACTCGTCCACAAAAGTTGTCACAAGTTTGAGCCATTCCCACAGCGACGTAGCTTGGTTCCAACGGCTTTTAATGACACTGGAATGTTTGGACTGGTCAATTACGATATTGACCTCAGGTAGCGTAGTACTCAATCCCATTTCAGTCCCTTGCCAATCCTTACGAAGACTTGACATCCAACTTACAACTTCATGCTTTCTTCCGTCTACAAAAAATAAGATTAAAGCCATGTACGCATAATTCTTGTGGATGTGCGTGAGATGCTTACTGATCAGTTGGATTCGAGAAACTTTAAGCCCAACCGGAAGAAGGTAGGCAGGCTTGATCTCAGATTTTGTAACAGACAAAGATACTAAATTTCCAAACGCGTCAACGCGAGTTGACCCGAAATAAAGCCGTATTTCAGTGGACAAGGCCATCACACTCTTCCTTTTCAGATTACTGTTCTTCCACACAACGACCTTCCTGCTCACCTACATAAAAAAGTAAGGATTGAACCTCTATGCATGAATTTAATTTCAAATAATTGTTGCTTACCTGTAAATCCGTTTGCTTCTGACCCCTCGAAGATGACGAGTGAGTGAGGCAGAAGACCCTTTTATCCGTTTGAAGAATGCACCCTGCCTCAATTGCACAAGGAAAATGAAAGCAATGTTTGCAGGCTCCGGCACAGCAATTTAAAGACGCCCCAACCATTTTACAGTGATGACATTCAGTTTTGATAGCTCGAGCGTAGGCCGACTCAACGTTTTGCAATTCCCCATCATCTTCTTCGTAGACTTCAGAGCTCCAAATAGCACAATTGACGTGGAACCAGCCATCAAAGGGGTTCAGCAGAATCAGCCTTCCGCTACTCTTGCATGGCAAGTCCCCAAACGAAGAACAGAAGATGCAGGTGCGTCTATCAATAAAAACCTCGTCATCCCAGTACACATTCCGGAATACTATGGAATCCTTAAGCTTCTCCTTTTCCTTAGTGCATTTGATTTGGAGACGACCTCCATCTGGTTCAAATAAGTTATGGATTAACCTCCCTTGACAAGTTAAAGTAAACCTAAGTTACCAATGATGTCCATGTCCGACTGCTCCATCTGTTCCTCATTGTCGTTCACGTCCTTCACGACGTAATTTTGCAAGAGATTCGGGGTCCACCATGGAAACACTTGTTTCAGCGTGTCTTCCAAATATAGAAGCAACTTATCTTCGCTCACATATTTGCCAGAGTTTGTCATTTCTGCGAAATAGGATGGAAGGAGGTCCAAGCATAGCTGTCGAAACTCAGAGACGCTGTTGCAGTGAGAAGTCATGCAAATGGAGTTGATGGAGGCGACGTAGGATAAGCAAAGGCGGTTGGGAGTATTGATTTTTAATGGGGTCCATCCCTGACTTACTGGCGTCGCATGTTTTGTTGGCGTTATGTTTACGGGCTTAATGGAAGCCTCGGTTTTGAATCCTGATTTGATGATTGACTTTTCTTCAGGGGTACAAGCTGCTTTTACTGGAGATTTTTTTATAGTGTTGTCATGACGATTCATCGTATTCATATCCACAACGACCACTGCACACGGTTTAACGCCAAACTTTTTCAAAAAACCTTGTTCTTCAACCGTGCTGCTGGTATTTACAACTGGGGAAGTAGAAGACGACGTAGAGGGTGTTGATGATGGCACAGGACGCGTTGTTGTCGTAACGTGAGAAAGGGGAAGCGACAATGGCAACGAGCTTGGTTGTAGTGCTGTATCATTAGTATCTGCAGCAGCAGCAGGAGTAAAGTAGAGTGGATACAACGATGAGTCTAAATCAGAATCATCCTCTTCAGCGAAACTCAATGATCGTCGCTTCCTCGCCACACAAACCAGCCGCTTTTGAAAAAGCTCTAGCATTTTCTGCATCCCTTCTTTCATTTCTGACACAATCGCTCCTCGCCACCCAACGTCGGGATTAGGTGGGGAACATATTCTGAAAGTAGCAACAATGCATTCACTATTAGTTTTTTCAGGAATGAAATAATTTGTCAGTAATAAACCTGCAAATGTACGAAGTCGTTTCTGGAAGTGCACTCAAGACGCAGTACTTTTCGTCACTCAAACCTTCGCATCTGGCATGGATCCATTTTTGACATTCGTCACACTGCATGAAATACAAAAACAGGTCATCATAAATGACGAATATCCAAACCAATGAGACTGAGAATGTGACTCAAACCTGCATCATCTTAGTATCCCAATCGTCGTCGTCATAGCAAGCTGAAATTATGCATTGTAAAATACTTAAGTAGTTGTCACCGAAATGAATATAATGTAATTTACATAAGCAAACAGGACAAAAGGATCCTGCCTTCCTTCTCTTGAAGCAGTCAAGACAAAGAATACTTTCAGCATCCAGAATTGTAGGCAACTTCCTCAAGTGCGCAGTTTTGGTGATGAAAGTCTTACAACTGCTGCATTGAAGACATGCTGCGCATATCCACTTGTCCATTTCCACTGATTTGAGGGGCATTTTCTTCGCACACTTATTGTGATAGGGTGAGCAGCAAAGATGACAGTCTAGAGACATATTTCTGGGATTTTAAATTACCCTTATTTACCCCCATTTGAAAAAAACTGTCTTACAAACGAAAGATTCGTCCTTTTCAGACTTCCCTTTGTCACAAAGTAGACAGCATACGCAAAGGGGACATCTCCACTTTTGGAGGGTGCGTAGAAGGGACGTCCGATTGAAATGGGTCAGGTATGAAGACAGTAAGACTTGATCGTCGACACAGAAGGGATGGTACGGTTCACCACAGCAACAGCAAAAAATCAACTAGGGCAACCCAATCAATCACTATATAATTTATGTAAGATTTGTTTGTGCGACTACAGTTTTGGTCTTAAAAAAGCATTTATTAGTACTGCGGTGCTACATGAACACAATTACTAAAAAGCTTAGCGTGCTGCTGCAAAATATAAATACATCAAAATAATCACACAGAAATGCATAAGCGTTTGCCATTTTTTTCTCAAAGAAACACATACAAATCAAGCACATATTAATAGGTAATCAGAAAGTACTTGTTCAATGCCAGCAGACCCACACTCCAAACAAAGAGGGCTGACTGGGTCATGACCTTCAGTGACAAGGATGGGAAATCCTTTACAATTTTTAAGGTCAACTGCTCCAAGAGACATCACCTTGATTAATTTATCCTACAAACAGATTAAATCAGTTCTTCCGTTCTGTCGGACATCTCACCGTTCCGGTTCTAAACAAACCTTGGTTCCTTGTTGTTTTTCGTCAGACACCTTGGTTTTTCGGGTGGGTTTCGGCTTGTCCATACTCAATGTGTCTGTAAAGAAATGTTCTACAGGTAAGTAATTTTAATTGTATATTCCTGGTTTGCTAATGTACCGTTGTCACGGAGATTTTCATCTTCTGTTTCTGCTTTTGATTTCTTGTTTTCTTTCTTCAGTTTCGTAAGAGCTTTTGGAATGCTCCCATAAGAATGAACAATACGTCCATCGCTTCTGTCAACGACTAATATCTTGCCTCTGTAACAGTTATAAATATAGTCAAGGAAATAAACCGAAATTGAAAATTAAGAGGGGTTACCTATTCTCATCCAGTCTTTCAGAATCAGGCATCGGAGCATGGGGCACATTCTCCCGTGCCTTCGGAGGAACAGATCTCCACACCTTATAGTAAACATCATCCGTGAAGTCTAATTGCATCAGGCAGGAACTGGCAAAACAGGCTGCACACTTAGTCTTGGTATTAGCCAAAACACAGTTCCCTTGGCCCAAACACAGGAGAGCTTCCGCCTTTCTCGCCACTTTCATTACACGCTGCATCAGTTTGATACAGTCCATGCATAAGAATGCTCCATTCTTCTTATGCTACATGCGTATGAGAAAATTTATGAGTACTGTATTGTGACGTACTGTATATAAATTGATAATTCCAACCTGACTAAACGTAGAAATTTCTTCTAAGAGGCCACACGTCCCACATTGAAGCCATCCTTTCGGAGGAAGGAACTTGTCAGGGTTGAAAGACGAAGGGTCCTCGCAAAATACCATAATTGAAGAACCTAGGCAAGAGCAAAAGATACTTAAGTACATGTTGTGTACATACAGTAGTCATAATAGCATTCCACTACTTAATTAACTTACAAAACTGGGTTTTCCCAACAAAAAATGAAGAGTCAATAGGTCCCGTATCCTCCTCATCAGTCTATCAAGCAAGCAATTCATTCAGTTAATTTTAGCAGACACTTTGAAATTGTTTTGTAAAATGTAGCTTGACCTACCTCACTGTTACCATCAGTTCCATTTGTTTGAGGCACCGGTGGGGGTTTCTTTAAAGGAGGGTGGTCATCATCATCGCTTGAACTATAGCGTTTTCTTTTGGGCAACCTTCCACTCCTTGTAGGTTTCTCACCATTCCGAGGAGGGGTACAAGGAGCGTCGTTTAAGGTAGGCACGTCCATCTCCAACTTCTACAATATAAAACGTCCAGACAGACAATTAAATTCTACTCTTTTATGGCCAAGACTTTAAATCCTTACCTGTCCACGCTCCCTTTTGGACTCATTCTTTAGAGGACTCAATAGGTAGTGCTTTTGTCTCAGCAACGGGAGGTTCGCTAAAGCTTCCTCATGATGACCTTCGTTTTGGAGGGAGGAGGAGGAGGAGACTATCGCATGTTTCTGACTCACAAGGACTGATGGGGACGAGGACTTCGGAAACAGACCACGTCGAGGATACATCTCCCCGCCTTGTTATCAAAAGAATTACGATTGATACAGAATAATGAAAAGAAAAGAGAATGTCTCTTAAATCTTAAATTAATCCTCACCTCTAGTTCTTCTTAACAAAATGTCAGAATGTCGATAAAGGTGAGTCGTTGGTATGACAACCACGGGACCTCAAGGTTTATCCAATATTGATAATAACTTAATTGTCATTGTTACGGATTTTCACAAATTAAATAAACTCATCAAAGAAAAAAAAAATTCTTTCTATTTGGAGAGGAGAGTGTCCTCGGCCTCTTTCTTCTCTCTGATCTCATGTCTGGTGCTGTTTTTCCCACCACAAATTCAGAGTCAGCCGGGATTGGATTTTTAAGATCCGCAGATTCAACAGTCTCAACTGGAACTGGGCGGTGGGGTCGCCATTTTATTTAGTTATTTTTAGAAATGTTGATTTGACTGACTAAAGGTGGAAATGTGATTAAATTAATAATTAATTTCTGTGCCTCCACTCCAGTTTCTCCGGCTTCCAGACCCCTTGGAAAGTGTACACCATCAAAATGAGTAAGTCAGCAGTTTTAAAAAAGCTTTCCTGTTGAATTGATTCTCTAATAACTTTTCCAAAAACATAGGCAACTGTAAGGAGGAAGGGAACAGGGACAAGGGACGGACTGATGGTAACGTCGCCGATGAGGAAGACGAGGAAGAGGAGGAAGAGGAGGAAGAACAAGAAGAGGAGGTCCGAACACGTCCTAAGACTCGATGGATGTCAGTATCCTTCATAGAAGAAGACCTCGAAGCCGTCGCGGAGGCTCTCAAAGACAAGAACAAGGCTTTGAAAAAGTGGCATGCCAAGTTGAAGGCGGAGTATGGGACTGAGGCACCGGAGGATGAGGAGGAGAGGGCTAAAGTTCCAAAGGAGGACGAGGACACGGAGCCCTTTGACAAAGATAAGCGTGGGGGTGGTGGGGGTAAATCTCGGAGGGCGAAAAGTCGATCCCTTGCTGCAATAACGAAGATGAGACGGACCCGGTTGAGGAATAGATTGCCGGTATGCTTTTTTAATTGACTTTTGACTTGAGTGAAAGCAGTTATCACTTTTTGTCCATAGATCACAACCCTTCCGGAACTGAAGGTCGTAGCGAAGTCGGAGCTCGAGGTTAACGGTATGTTGTGGAGAGTGGGGGACGTTGTCAGGGTGACACAATCGGAAGGAGTCTTCGCTTTAGCCCAAATTAGGTATTTGATCGTCGCTTCTTTGCTTTCCTCAAAAACGTCTAATTCTAAAAGATACTTTCTGTTGTTGGTTCCACAGG
>JAQIWU010002874.1:0-10976 GCA_034696445.1 Isotomiella minor
CCTCGTCAAGTCAAAGTCAAAAGGAAGCATCATCATTTTGGGAAAGTATTTAGCCATAAACACATTCAATTCAAATTCACTTTATATCATTACTGTCAAAAACAGAAGTCGAGGAGAGTCGTCGTCACGTCCTTGTCTTGCCTTGGCTTCTCTTTTCACCACAGCTTTTATCTTAGCTGTCTTACCTTCCTGGGGCAGAGGGATACTCCTCCATCATTGGCTTGGCTTGCTCAACTTAACTTTGGTAGAAAGAAAAAAGTAAGACTAATGACCTTCTCATCATGATTTATTCTCGTCAAACTTTATTCTCTCAACAACATAACGTTAAACGTGTGTCGTTTAACTCAGGATCAATCATCAATCAATATCGTTGACAAACAAATGCAAATTCCTGCTTTCCTTCTCCTCTTCTTCATTTTCATAATTCTGCGTGCTTTTGACTATCTTATCTTATCATCATAAACATACACATTACATTAACATGTAAATTCTATATGATTATGCTTTGTGTGTGTGAAGACATTCTTAAGTTTATACATAATTTGAATTTCATGTGGACGATGCGATGATGGAATGGAAGTGACTTCTTTCTTTCTTTTGCTCTGATTTGAATTGATTGGTTTTTATAACTTTATGACAATTGGATTGTGTTTGTGTGTATGGAAAACAGCTTTACTTTACTTTGCTACAACAGTGCAATAACCTGAGCTAAAGTTAAAGTTTTGTAGTTTTCTTTGGCAACGATGAATCCTCCATGCATCATTTCATTATTATGCAATGTAATACTTTGGCTCATTTAAGTTACTTAATTAAACTTCTATTTTCTTCAGTTACCCCAAATCTCTTCTTATTATTGGTATTTTAACGATATGGTCACATGAGCTTCTTTACAGGCCTATAATGTATTAACAGGAGAAGGAGGATTATAAGCTGTAAGGGGGTGTGGCAATGGGTTTTTGGTTTTTGGTGGTGGTGATGACAATAATCCATAAACAAGACAACGGTAATAACAGCAACACCATTAAATTTAATACGATGATGAAGATTCCTTCCCAAAATAAAGTCATCTCCAATAAGAGGCTCCTAAAGAAAGTAAAAGTAGGGTAGGGACGACGACGATTAGGGATGACGACGAGGATGATGAAGATATGGCAGAGATGTCGTTCCTCCTGTTGACTTCCGAGCTGGGATCATGAGGTGTCATGACCGGGTCTCTGTCGGGATGAGCCACATCTGCAGGAATGAATGAAGCCATCAATCAGTTTATTGCCGATATGAAATGAAATGAAATGAAGGACCAGAACCAAGAAGAGAGTGCTTCCATTACGTTCACTCCATAAACCTCCTCCCTCCTCATAATAAGGAAAGGATGAGGGTCATAATGTCACACACATGCACACTCTCAACTTTGCCCCTCAAACTTTCACTTACGACCGTCCATTTTTCAATATACCATTTTTCATATGCATGAACCACTTTCAATCTTCTTTTTCTAGGACAAAGCTAAGCTGGATCGAAGGATGCGACTTTATTATGGAAGAAGCTTTGGTGTTTAAAAAATCACTTTCCCCAACACCATTTAATGAGAAACTCCATGACTAAACTGTTTTTTTATGCATGCATCCCAATTTTGTAAGTAGGAGAAGATCCCCCATGGTGTAGAAAATCTTATAATGTCTTGTCCCTGTGTGAGTGACTAGATTCACTCAATTTCACTCTCTTTTTTCATCCAACCAAAAAACTTTTAATAGATCGACGTTCAACATACCGACACGAAGACGGGAGAAAGTATGGCAACGCCAACAACTCTTTCTTCATCTATAAGTTAGTAATGACATAAGAGGGAAATTCCGATAGGTTTTTTATGACTATTGGAAAAATGCGAAAGCGATTTCTTCCTCCACATCCAGACACTAAACTTTGAGGGGGACCATATGGACATGGAATCATCACGTAGGTACCCTATGTGGGTGCGTTCTGTCTATGCGAAAGAAAGGGTTGAAGTTGAAGTTCTTCATGAAATGAACTCATGGTGGTCTCCTTCCTCACCTATGTCATGATAGATAAAGTATGGAGAAAGTAAGACAGAGTAGACCTCTCAACTCAACGGGAAGGAAGTGGTGGGGGTGATAAGGCCTTTAACATCAGTACCAGTGTGGTACGTACTACGTACTACAAGTACACAAAGGAGGAAGGAGACAAACGGTGGTAAAAGTGAAAGCACAGTGGGAGAAAAAGAAAAGACGCCGACGGAGGAAGGAAGGAAGGATTGATGCTCATCCGAGCAAATCTTTCAATTCTTACACTCGATAGGATCTTCATCACACAATCAGTCATCGTCATCACATTTTACATTTTCTCACACAAAAATATGCCTAGCCCAAGAAGAAGATGACACTGCAGAAGAAGAAGAAGAGTTTCCACTTCCACTTTGTCATCTCTCTCTCTTATCTCATGAATATTCACAAAATACACACAATTCATTTCGTACACTTTCCCCCTAAACTAAACTACCCTTTCCGTCTTTTCTATTATGTCCACCCTGTCGCTTTGTCTCTCTATGCACCTTCATTTCATTGCACACAAAACTTGTCGAAGCAAAGAAGGGTTAGAATGCATGGTAGGTTCATTACGTTTGATTGGCTGGCTACCTTCTTACACTCTGCTCGATAAGGCGAGAAAACAAATATTCACATTTCTGGGAACTTTCACTTCAGAAACTGAATATAGAATTTGACTTACCAGGTCGTGCCCAAAGGGTGTCCCGATTGTTAGGGTGATGAGTATGTCCTCTAGCCTCTGTGCTAATCGACGTAGTTACAAACCCTGCGAATAAATTTTTCCAGGAAAAATTGAAAAACTTTATTGCGTTAGGTATTTCATTGTACCTGAGATGGTGACGGGATGATGATGTTCCGTCACTACAGAAGTGCCTTTGGCCACTTTGATTTCTACACAGACAAGACAAAAAAAATCATAATTTTTATATATTTCTAATTCAAGGTCTTTTAGCAGAGACGAGAGAGAGACACGGATGGATGGTTTAACTGACTAAAAAAGACAAATTTGTAGGACTAAACTGACAGCTTGTCTCCCTAAATTTGATTCTCACGGCCAAAACGGTGGTAGATGTGAATGTTAGAAATAATGACGTGAAATAAACCTGAGAAGAAGGAAAGAAGGGAGACAGAAGCAGGTTAAGTCCCAAAGTGCAGATTTTAAAGCGGTTTATGTGGGTAGTTTTCTAGATTAGAGAGTTTGAGAGATATACGTACGTACGTATGACATGACACAAAAAGAGAAAGAAAGAAAGGAGGAGAGCATAAGCTTTTTGTTTCTATTCTTCTAAAACATAAGATGAGGGTTGAAGAAGAAGACGAGGGAGGATAGAGGATAATCATAAATAATGCATTAAAAGTAGGTTGCGAGAGAGAAAGAAGAAGCTTGTCCTTTTCTCCTTATACTTTTACTAGGGTAAGGAAAGTAAAGTGGGAAATATCCCATGAACGATGAAAGTCTAATTCATATTAAACTGCACTAAACTATGGATTCTTCTGGTGGTAAGAGGAAGAAGAGAATGGAATGGATCCGTTTCACATCGTCAATTGCACTACTACAAGATACCAGTAGGACATTGGATGATGATGATACTGTGATATTTCCAGGAGGGAAAAGTAACCGGAGAAAAGGGGGCACTATTATACGTAAGGATGTTCGTTCGATTGTGTGAAAATATGTCTAACCAAGGTTTGTCTTGTAGTCAATAGGAGTCATACTGAGCTTAGTACCTAAGTTGTTTCGTTTCTCTTTTGGAAGGAAAGAGCCCAAAACCAACCATGGTTTTGATTCTGTGGTATCTACGTTTTTAAGGAAGGAGAAAGTAAAATAGGATGCATGTTAAGACATGAAGAGAAATTTGATGCCAGACCCAATCTTCAAGTTCTGCTTTCACGTTGTCTACACACTTTCAGTCTCTCTAGCAGAAGAAGAGGGATGAAAAATAAGGGAAACTTTATACGCAATATATTTTTCCTATCAACCACAAAATCAACTACATCAAGGCTTCTCTCTTATTGATGTCTTAAGTTATATGAAACTGAGTTAAAGAACACTTTTTTTGGACTACTTTTTTTAAATTTCAAAAGAGGTTTTGAAAGAACGTCTTTCTTGCATTAAGGAAATTGGCAGGTTTCTCAAAATATGACAAATTAGACAAATTGTATAACTTCAACATTGACAAGTGAACGCAGCAGAGAAACCACCGACTGTAAAAAAGTAGATACCTTTGGGAATTTCCTACATTTTTTTAGAAGAAAACAAAAGAAGAGCGTGCATGATGGTGAAGCAACTCACGTTTCTGTCCATCTTCTTCTTCTTCTTGAGTCTAAACACTCTGTCAATAATATCCTCAAGTTTCTTTTTTCACATCATAAAAAAATGTGCAAAACTGTTCAAAGTTTTTCGGTGTATTTTAAAAATTACGACGTGCCAAACTTTTATCCTTCTTTTCAATCATTCTATAATCGAATCACGTCAAGTCATGGCTTTCTCCCTTTCGACGCTTATTAGCTCTCACAACTGCTGTTGGTAATTCGCTGGAAAATGCTAATTTGCAAATGATTGGGTCAAGGAAAAATGGGGAAATTAGGTGACTCAATATCTAAACTTTTACTACAATTTGTCCCTTGTTTGTTTGTTCCTTTGTTTGCTTGTTTGTCTGATGGTGGTGGGAATAACAACAGGATATAAATGTCACCACATAATAATGGCATCATTATCCTCCTTATTTACTGAATGAATTGAGACCATAGGCAGACATAAGAAGACGACGTCCCAGAAGAAGCTGGTGGTGTGGTGAAAGTGAAAGCAAATATGGAAAGGAATAAGAAGCAGCAGGGAGCTTTACGCAACTCTGGAAGGAAGGAAGGGAAGGGAACAGATGCTCACTCAAAGAATTTTTGGTCCGTCGTCGTCGTGTCGTTAATGCACAGTTGATACGAAATGATGGATATTGATATTGCGTTAGATATTTGATGGTTGACGACGATGAGGATATCATCATTGCATTGTCGTCGTCGTCGTATGGTGCATTTTGCTAGGGACTACACTTTATCCATTTTATGCACCACAGGGGTTCCCTATTCCCTATGCCTAGTCCTCCCCTTGGCCTATCTGCACATCGATTTTATGCTAAATAACTCCCTATCATCATCATCATCATCATCATCAGGCTACACAATCAAGGCTAAGGAGACCGTTTTACTTTACTTTCACCTCTTCTCTCTCAAATCCCACACACTTTCTGCAGAAAACAGACCATGCTGAGACAATAAATAATGACCCTTGTCTCTGTCTCTAGAAATTCATTCATCCAGCACCTAAAACCAAGACCTGCCTGCACCTACTTTATACTTTATGCAGAAATGTAAATGCTAAATGTAATTTCATATGCCGAGAGAAAATATTTGGCAGCCCTAAGAACCTGAGTGATGGAAGCATTCTCTCGTTTAAAAACAGGAAGCACTATAGACTCACCGTAGAGACGAATGCTGCCTTCTGCTTTCCCCAAAGAATTTGTCGCCTATTTCAAAAACATGTCTTGTCAAGAAGGTGATGATTTTTTCAGAAAGATTGAATTGAGAACTTACGACACAGTTGTAGATTCCAACGTCCTGAAAAAAGCCACACAACATAATTAATTAATACTAAATAACTGGGAGTTTTTTTTACACTAAAAGTGTTAGGGTAAGTTAAGTAAGGAAAGTACCTTGGGTCCAAAATTTTTTATAGAGAGTGTGGTAGATACTTTGTAAGAATGTCGTTTCTCCTCTATCAAAAACCTAGAACTGTTGTACAACAAAGGAGAAAGTTAAGCCAAGTTATTTAAGCTTCTTTTTGTATGCAACCTCCGGATCGTCTTTCATTTCATCATAAATATAAGCGAGAAGCAAGTCTTCTAATCTAATCTAATGACAGACCCTATATTTTATAGTCAAAAAAAATAAAATGTCAATCAGTCTTTTAAAAAAGTCTGCATCTATAGCGCAATGGTGAAATTTTACACTCTTAAACAAATCTGACACATTCTTCCCCCAAAAAAAAACAATCTGTTTACTTAAATAATCATTACAAAATACTGGGAAGAGATGAGGCTTAAAGTTTCTTAAGTAAAGTGCAAAAAAGTGTTGAGTTACACAGAAAGAAAGACTTTAGTTTGGCTTTGGCTTTGGTTTGGCTTTGAGTGAAAAGAAAGAAAATCCGGGCAGAAGAAGAAGAAGATAGATAGATGATTATGATAAATTGTTCTTGTACCACAAAAAATATATATCGTACCTATTTTTTAACCCCAACCCGTCAATGAGCATTTCTCCACGATTCACCACCTTCCAGTAAACGAAGGGCTAGAAAGAATTAAGACAATTTTGTCAAGATTAATCGCTCATTTTCACGAGAAAGAAAAGAAAGGAAAGCCTTATCTTTTCTTTGTCTTACCTTCGGCATTGCTTGGATATCGCAAATAAGTGTAAGATTAGCTCCAAACGGGGCTCCAAGAAGTTGGTTTGTCACTTTCACTTGTGGTGGAACTAGAAAAGTAATTGAAATACTAATTTAATATTTAAAAATTAGGAGGCAATCATGCTTTTTAAATTAGTTATAACTTCTTGGCAACTTTGCTAAAAAAATATTAAAGTTGCTTTTTCTTTTGAAGTCAAGAAAGGATAGAAAAAACGGGTTTTTAAAGGGAGGAATATAAGCACCAATTTAAATGTAAATTTGTCCTAAGCCTTATAAGAAAAAATTGGACTTACAATTGACGTCCAAAACGATGCGCTTCGACTTGGCTACACAGAGAAAGGAGAAAGTGTGTTCCATTTCATTCATTCATTCATTCGAATTGGGTTCATTGTCCATTTGCATCATAATAGATAAAAAGATGGAAGAAAGGAAGGAAAGGGGGCAAAGTTAAGTTACTATACAGAATGAAATTGTCTTTTTTCTCTGAGGTACCTGGTGGAACGTCGTTGGAAGCAATGCATAGAAAGCTCCCCATCTGCCGTCGGTCCAGTCGGATAAAGGTTAAACTTTCACCCTGCACCTTCTCATACCCTGGAACAAAAAAGGATAGGAAGGTTAGGTTCCTAAAGTTTTATAAGTAACCAAAGCACGCATCAAAAACTCATTCCATTTCATCACTTCATACTTGGATTTCTATTCTAGCCGTCGTCGACTTTATGGCTTTCTCTCCCCTCCTTTCTCCTACAGTCAAACAGAAGGCTATGACGATATGATGAAATGAAGTAAAAGTGTGGACGAAATTGTTGATTGCTATCGCCGCTTTAATACCAATGAATTCAACCAATACTACACACTCACTCGTTTTCCCAATCCGTGTGTGATGAGATGAGATGACAGTTTATCACATTCGTGTAGTTAGTTAGAGAACTTTCTCTCCTATGGGTCTATTATCCTCACTCGAAAAACATGCTTAACTCATGTCGAGAAGAGAGGGTTTTATTGGCATGAGTGACTTGACGTACACTTTGTTATCATCATCACCCTTTGAGTCGTAGTCAGCATTCAACAGTCGATTAAAACGGTCGTAATCAAGACCAAGAAGAGTGTCGTAATTATTACCAATAAACCTCATTCCTTTTATACTTCACAGATCATAATTCGAAGGGAGGGAATGAATGATGGTAGTTTTTTAATCGTTTTGAGGAGAAATTTAATACTCATCCCTTTCTGCCATAAAATTATCAATAAATAGTGACATTAAAAACACTTTATTAAAATATCTCGCACGCATGCGACATGACTCATAGAGAAGTCATATCCAAAGATACATATTTGCGAAAATAATCTGCATTTATCAAGTGAAAAGGTTCCATTGTTAGAGAATCAATTAACCATCCTTTTTACCCCCAAAGACAAAAGTTTTAAAAAGAAGAAGAAAGCAAGGCAATAGAGAAAGAGAAAGGAACTAAAAAAGTGTGGGATAAAATTCCATGTGTAAAGGCTAAAAGGAGAGCATTTTATTGGTATTTACGAGTCACTAATGTGTTTGTTCATGAGAGAGGAAGCTGGAAAGAAAGATGCTATCGCTATCATTGCATTTCATGAGCCATCTTCTTCTTCTTCTGACTCTCATCTCATTCTCGCAACCTCAACCTTCTTCACTTTCACCAAAAGAAAGGGTAGAAAAGAAAGAAAGAAAGAAACACAACAACTTCACCCAAGAGATAGAAAGATAAGATACCACACCACCATGCCTGAATTCAATTCAATTCAATCTTCTTCTTCTCTTACCTTTATACACATCTCTCAACCCTCTCCTCAACATGATATTTTCTCCATCCTCCCTCCTCCACACGATTCTCGGGGCAGGTCTTCCACTTGCCCTACAAAAAAAAGATGAAATATGAATTTAAATACTTCGTACATTTTTACAAAACTTTCTTCATAAAGTATAGACATGGCTTACTTGCAGGACAGCGTCACATTGTCCCCTTCTCGTACTGTTAAGTCTCCACTGGTCTGGTCATCAATAATTGTAGGGGAAACTAAAGGAAAAAAATCATCTCATTTAATGCTTCTTTTTGGACGTTTCTATTGCTTTCTTTTCTATAAATTTCAAATATTATTACCCAAGTATTTAGCATACTTTTCTACAACAAAAAATTCGGCCTTTTAAACTTAAACTTCCCTGACATTTTGGACCCAAATAAGTTGAAACAGTACATTATTATAAAACATGCAAAATAGTTCCTCAGAAATTGCAATAACTGGAAAAGTTTAGGAGAAAGTAAAGTCTATTTTGTATCGTAAATCGCTTTTCTACCTCCTAAAGAAAGTGAAATTAGAATACCTACATTTTGGGCTTGATATATATGCGACATATTCAGGATAGAGGTTTGGAAGCTGACGCAGTTGCATTTAATTGTCGTCGGATTGTGTTGTTAAGAAGGTAAATATGAGGGTGCATGCATAAGTGAGTGAGTGAAGTGGTAGAAATGAAGGGAGACAATGAGTAAATAGAAACAGATTTGGGACTCCAAGGTTTTTGCTTCTGTAATTAGAGTCTCTGTCATGTAGTCCTGACAAGAAAGGGAACACAAAAGGGAAGAAGATCATGGCATTGCAGTGTGGCATTTGTCATATCTCTCTTCTCTGTGGTGTGTGAACTCGTGTGTGTGTGCCTCAAAACGATGGACGACGATGTGGGGGAGAGAAAGTAAGTAAAGCAAAGTTTGTAAAGTATAAAGTGGAGAGAGGACTCGTTCGTGCCATCCGTTTGCTTGCTTAATTAATTACTAGGTTGGTTGGCTCCCAGAGAACATTGGAGGGAGGAATATTATGAGTGGTGAAAGTCAACATGATTTTGTGTGGCATCTGACTATTTATGAGATTGGGAGTGAGAGAGTTAATGTCTGATGCTGTGGGGAAAGGTACTTACAGACAGCAGAGAGAGAGAGAGACAAACTTTTGGCTTGGTCTTTCGTGATCAAAGGGTGAGAAAACGTAGTCAAGTTTTAAAGTGACAGAAATCCACTCACTCTTGTTCGTTTGTTATTGTGTGTGGGTAAGAAAGGAGCAGCTAAAATCTTTACTCAGGAGGCTATGAATCACACAGAAATTAAATGGCTTCTCTCTGCTTCTCAACAAAATCTCATGTTCTCTCAACACTGCATTGCTTTAATCAACCGAAAAACAAACAGAAGCCCACAAATTGGGGCGACTTGAGACACACTATTTTGGGGTAAGATGAGACAAGGCAACTTACGGTGGACGTCAATACACCCCAACTGCTTCTTCATGATGGCAGTATTAATTTGGCACATGTAGCAGCCTGGAAAACCAAATAAAGTGAGAGTGGGTGAAAGCTCTCAAAAAGTTTAAATTTAGAGAGAGAGGAATTAAGTACCTTGATCAGACTCTTTGACTTGTCGCAAATGCAATTCCCATGTTTGAACCCCGTCATGAGTGACACCTACTCGAACGTTGTGGGTGACCACTCGTGTGTCCAGTGTCAAAATTGTTTGATCTTCTGCTCGTAACCAACCCACCTAAACAGTCAGTCATTCAAATTTTAAGTCAAACTTTTTCAATTTCGTTTCTCCAATACTTCATTCAAGTTTATTAGAATAAATTGTAGTAGAGCTTTTGTTTTATAGTGACTTCTCATATGCACAGGATGAAAAGTGATATCCAAATTAGTTATGGTTTCATTTTCATTACCTACAAACTCTGGGTGAAAGTCGGAAAATGAGATTTTTCACTCGACAGTTAAATGGTTTATTGTGCAGAAGAAATATATATCTAATACGCGGCATTTTGTGTGTGTGTGTCTGTGTGTGTTTACCACTTTTACTCTTTAGGAAGGATGAGAGAGAAAGAGATCCATTTTGTGGCCACGAGGGACGATACACAACACAATTCCATAAATTTTTATGATGATTTTAAACCGAGATTTTAGCCGCAGTGGGGGAGGATTTGGCCACACTACTAAACCACCACAATCATACTCGTATCGTATGTGTCCTTCTTGTACGACGACGACTGACTCATGGATGGATGAAATGAAAAAGCAGGCAGTGAAATTACTATAAGAGAAAAGAGGGTCGTTGTGAAACTTTTACATAGGGTCGTAAATGCAAAGTATCGTATCGCCTCATATCATATTTGTGGTCTTGTGTCTTGGTATTCATTTACGCCTTTCTCTTTTCTGAAGAAGACAATAATAATGTTCCCTCGTAAATGGGTTCTTAGAGAGCATTTTCTTTCTCTTTAAGTGTAAATAATCTCTCCTCCCTGGCCCACCTATAGAGCTATTTTTTTATTTTTATATGCATCCCTTTCTCCTTCTTCCTTAGGTAGCGACGAGATGATGATTATTATTACTCAGTCATCTACATAATCGTGAAAAATACCTCACTTTTTTGCTTTACTATTTGAAGAGTGGGTCATATTTCATTTGC
>JAQIWU010002875.1:0-10970 GCA_034696445.1 Isotomiella minor
TGCTTGGTCGTTATGCCTGTTTTTTATGGGGGAAGATATGTGTACTATAGTGACCATGTATAACATTTTATATTAAAGCTATCTTCTTGATTGTTCACCACCATGCATCATCATCGCGTAACGCCAGGGGCAATATTTGTGGCGTTAGCTGCAAAAGTTGCGCATGCATTGTTTGCTTGTGAAATAAGGGGGAGGCTCTTCTACACTCAGGAAGGAGTTTTACTTTCTCGGTGGGCTTTTGAAAGCTGTATTGATGAACAATACACGATGGCTTCAAGGATGAAATTATGAACAACCTTGACAGATTGTCAACGAGATAAATTTTCAGTTTGCAAATATATAGAGCCATGTTGATTCGATCTATTAGCACGAACAATAATTTGAAGAAGAGACTCTCTGCGCGAGCGTTTTGTTAAAACATTAGCACCAAGTTAGAATTTTTATTTTTGTTCTGTTTCATTTCAGTTTAAGGTTTTCAAAAAAATGTTCATAATATATAGTTCCAATCAGTTAATTAAAGCCGTATGAGTAGAATACTTTTGTAGCCTTTAATAGCCTGTCATCTCCGAGAAAGTGGCATCCAACTCGCCAATGATGTTCTTGTATTTCTCCTGTTCGTTCGTAAGCTCTCCTGTGCGTCCGAACAATAGAAGAATTATTATAGCTTTCGCTTGGTTAACATATCATGAGTGTCCACTTACCGTCAATTCGGTCAACCTCTTTCTGCAACTTTTGCACAAGATTTTCAGCATATTGGGCCCTCGCTTCCGCCTAAAAATGACGAATCACAGTGCCATAAGATAATAAATACTTCAAAGGTTGGGATAAACAAAAGGGGGAAAGGTTTAGGATAAACTTACCTCTCTTAACTTTACGGTAAGATCCTTGATCGAGTTCTTGTACTCCAGTTCTCGCTGGTTGGCCTAAAAATGAGACAAGTGACGTTTACAATAATTATTTCTGTAAATGAAAACTGAACCAAACCCACCTTTTCTTCGGAAACTTCCAACGATTTGAGTGTGTTCCCGACAACCTTCAACTCTTCTTCCAACTCAAGGATTTTCCTGTGAAATGTAAAATTTCACATTTGAGGAAAACTAGTGACGTAGTAACTTACGCGTCTCCGGATTGAACTCGGTCTTCAGCCATTTCCACATCGGTCTCAACCATGGCCAGCTTTTGTGCAACCTCGTCATACTTTCTGTCGGCTTCTTCTGCCAAACCTGTGGCTTCCTTCAATTGGATCTCCAGTTGCTTCATCCTTTCTTCGTCCGTAATCAAACGATGTTCCAATGTTTTACGGATTCTGCGGTATATTTTCATATTGTAACCTTGGTAAAAAAGTGTCTGATATTTATTCAATGTTACCGTTCGGATTCATCATGCATTTGGGCAGTGGTTTCCAATTTCAGTTCCGTTTGTTTCAGTTTTTCTTCGGTTTGTTCAAAGTTTTCCTCAATCCCTTGAACTTTGCGACCCAAAGCTGCCATTTCTGCCTCAGTCTGGTATACAGAAAAACCGAAGACGAGTAAGAGGACATGTTGGGGTAAGGTGAGACGCCTTTTTCTCATTCACTTACGGCTTGAAGAGTTTTCTCTTTGGCTTCCAAGTTGGAGTTGGTCGTTTCCAATGTGGTTTTGGACACTTCGAACTCCCCCTCAATTTGAAGGATCCTTTTCTTCAAGTTGTCCACTTCTTCTTGGGCGCGATCTGCTCGTGAATTGGCATCTCGAGCAGTTTGTTCCATGCTGTCGGCCTTGTCCATAGCCACGTCCTTCTCCTGCTTGATGGCCTGCATTTTCTTCTTGATTGCGTCCATCTTGACAGATTTCCCTACCGCTTCCGGTCCTTTGGCACAGAAAAGCAAAGTGTGTGTATGTGACAAGCAGAGCTGAGGAGAGGGGAAAGTGAGAATTAGTGGAAAGAGTCAGAATGAGGAATGGTAATTAATTAAGTAAATGAGATTACAATTAACGAGGTATGGAATCTCTCTCGCCCCCGCAATTAATTGGTCTATTCACGCCTCCAAAGAGAAAGAGCTCTGACTTCTGATAAAATCAGTATTCCGAACTGAGGTTTTAAGTTTTGCTTGGGTGCAAAGCAAGCAAGTATGGAGTCGGCTGGGTGAAACTGCAGCCACAGGGTGGGCGAAAGAGGGGACAAATACGGAAAGGAGAGTTTTTCTTAGCAACATAAAACTTTTGCTTGTGGTTATATTTGCAGATTATAAGTTGCAAGGAATGTGTATGCATTTGGTAATAGAAGATGATGAGTGTAAAGAGGAAGGAAGTTGGTGGATTTTGAATCGATGGACGAATTGAGATGAAGAATATTTTTCTCTCTTTTGCATTTTTGGTTCATCTGGTGGCTCAGTTTTTCTTATGGCATGCTATATAAACTTCACTTTCACTGAAAAGGAAAGATTTTCATAGGAAAAGATGATACGATATGAAAGGGTTGTGGTGGTGGTGGAGGAGGGGGGAGGGCGAGGAGGGATTATTTATGTGACGAGTTAAAATTAGACCGTTCTGATTCGACGTTCCGAAATCCATTTGTCAAAATCATTTCCAACTTTTGGCGTAAAACAAAACATACAGAGCCTCTTCATCTGTCATGAAGCTAAAGTGTGGATGCCTATAGACCCTCATTATTTTCATCATGTTTTGCATGAATGAATGGAGTTGTCTGCAAGGAACCCATTTTCCTACTCCTCCGATGCTTTTGCTTCTTCGTCAACTATTTGTTTAGAAAGCGTTGGGGCAAGCTGAACCCAATTTGACATGCCAGCCAGGATGCTTATAGTCCCTGTATACCACAGGAGGATGGCATATCTGAACATTTTAGCTACGGATTTTGGATTTAGTCTTGTGAGGTTGGCGTTACTGCACCAATAAGGTGACGATGATGCAATACGACGGACGGGGTGGCTTGGGTTATGTCGACACCACAGCAGTCTTCATATTATTTTGAACCGATTCTCCACATTTGGGGCACAAGGTTATGGAGGAATGTAGAGGAAGGATATTTATACATGCTCCAATATGGCAGATTCGGTTTATAAAGATGAATGTTTGAAATTCTACGAGGAGAGGGGGCAGGCAGACAGGACTCCTAAATCATACAGATATTTATATATCTATCCATATTCAAAAGATGGACTCGATGAATAACCTTAGTTTCTGGGGATTCAAATATCGATGATGTAAACGTAACCGATTTTCGCCATCGATGCTCCCTAGTTTGTAAGAAGTACTTTGACTTTGCATTAAAAGTTTGTTCATTTACCTGATTCTGTTGACACTGATGCATTCAAAGTTGCATAAATAAACGAATATAAGGGCAGCAAATGTACATGATTAGGATGCGTTTTATAGCCACAAATTGAAGGCACCCCCACGTATGATATGATCTTACCTTCCGTTCAAGAAGCTAAATAGATGGTCAGGCCAATATATTGGACTAAGAATGCACAAGTGCTTTGCAAGAGACGCATAGCAATGATTTTTCTGACTATCATCGAGGATGACACGCAAATCTAACCGCAACGAAAAACAACCGGGTCGCTTGGTTCTTTCGGATAGAAGTTTCAGATTGTAAAATTAAATGAGGCAAGCGACGCGACGCCAGGCCAGGGTTTATTTTTCAGCATCATATAGAAGTATGACATGACTTTTTTGTGGATTTTATTTTTGTGCTTTATCAGTTTACTCTCTTTATGAAAGCTGAATGATCGTATACAAATCTGAATTGCAATCGAGAGTGCAGAAGAAAAAGTGGAAAGAATGCAATTCAATCCTCCAAAAGTCTCAATGAACCCCTTTTCTCCGATAAACGGACAAGTAAAACGGACACTAATAACTAGCCCTGAATCATCCATATCGCCATGTGGGAGAAAATTAATTAGTTTAAAAAATGGAATGTTAAATGTTGGATTAAGGTTTCTGCACTGCGGCTATCAATTTCAACCACATTATTCAACAAGCCACAATGACCACTATTTTACCCAGAAACTTCAATGCTGGGTGAATATCACCTAATTAATGAAAGTTATCAATTCCTTATTGCATTAACTCCGTAATGTAGTAGACTGAAATCAATTTGACAAAAGAGTTGAGAAGGTTATCCATGAAACATATTTACGTTGTCGAAGCCATGTGAAGTGATAACCTGCTAAACCCCTTCCGCATTAAAGTTAGAGTATAGTAATGGTGATGGGTCGAGTTAGTTAAAACAATTGTAATTAATTTGCATTTATCTGTGCAAAGAATAGAAGAAGAGTGACTGACTGGAACTAGTTCGTGTGAAATTATCCCACTCAAGACATGTACTTGTTCTTGACACTCTGCTCTGCAATATTGTTCTTTTTTTCCTTGCATATTTTTTGCAAAATGAGGTAATTTTCACACTCTGGGCGTATAAAGTCAATTCACGTGAAGAAGCTTGCCTGTGATATTTTATTTTATACTTGATTGTGCTCCGAATACGAAAGAAGGTGTTGGGCATTTTGTCGCTAATTTACGAGGTGAACTCATCAGGTAATTTTACTAATTTTCAATGCCACTGCTGCAGAATGGCATTAAATAAAACCTGTCTCAAGACTTCAAGTCTTCAGTGATCTGCAAAGACTGAGGAAAAATGCTGAAATTTGTTTTCCTCGCCACTCTTGGTGCTATTCTTCTCTTTCAACTTGCGACAATAGTTGAAACCGTCGACATTTTTGCAAGTCCACAAGAATTCTGCTACGATAATCCCCACTGTAGTCCCAATTCATCCGCATGGTCAGGGGTCTGTCACTCTGGACACCATCAATCGCCAATCAATTTAGTGGGAGATGAGTTGGAAGCTGACTTCATAGAGCTCCCCTTGGGGCACTTTGTGACGGATCATTTCTTCATGCAAAATAATGGACATACCTTAAATCTGGACTTTGCAATTCAGAGGGAGAGAGGGTACTTTTTCCCAGGATTTGGCATTGCGAGGACAAGATATAGATTGAGCAACGTTCATTTTCATTGGGGAAGAGAGGACCATGTAAGTTGAAACTACTTTATTTCCTGTATGTTCAAAATGCTCAAATCATTCTTAAACAGGATGGTTCAGAGCATGCTGTAGACGGGAAAAAGTTTAGTATGGAAATGCACTTGGTCCATTACAATGAAAAATATAAGAATGTCGTTACTGCAATAAAATCTGGGGACACAAATGCGCTTGCAGTTGTCGCAATTTTCTTGAATGTTAGTCATCTTGCCCCTACATCCAGCCCTTTACAACCAGTGATAGCAAAATTGGGAAGAGTAAAGGACGTTCACTCGTATTGGGACAAAGTGGATGAGGTGAGGAATGTATAGTACATGAAAATAATTAATATTATAATTCCCCAATGTTACTATTTAAGGAGTTAGATCTGACTCCTTTGATGCCCAAGACTGGAGATCATTTGTTCACGTACAGGGGTTCGTTGACTACACCAGGATGTAATGAGCAAGTTAATTGGTTTGTATTTCAACACCCCGTGTCAACATCCAAGAACGACGTTGAAGCATTTCGAGAATTAATGGATGGAGAAAGACAGCCACTGAAAGAGAATCACAGACCTCTGCAACCCAACAACCCAAATCTTCGACGAGTTCGAATGTACACCGTCGTACGAGCTCCATATGAAAGAGGTCCAAATGGTTTTGACTATAATTACCAATACTGGAAGAAATGACCAGCTTCTTAAAGGATTTCAACGGTACATCTCACAAAGCAAATCATAATAGATTACAACTCCCGTTGGCGTATTGGACTAATTGCATGAGTGTAAGTTAAAACGGTTCCAGCCAAGCTAACTATTTGATTTCCATGAGTCAGTCGAAATTTATATTTGCTTCTTGGGCTGAAAATGTATACTTATTCTGCACATAATAGGCTTCCATAGACTTTACTACTTACTACTTCTTCTAGAGTTCACAATAAAATAAGCACGCGGTGAAAAATAATATTCTAACATTTGTTTAATTCACATAAACACACCAAAACTACCAACATGTTTGACATATTCATAACTCTGACAACTTTGATTCTTCTGGTAAGCTCAGGCCCAATTCTAGAACAAGACGGAGAGGAAGATGAGGGGCGTTGCAGTTGGCTGTCGTCTTCTTCAGATAAGCTGATGAAGTCAGTGGATCCTCTACCAGTAAGAGTGTATAATTTTGTGGCGCTAGGGAGTTTGTAATTCATCCTTGTCTTTTAGTTTCTTGGAACGCATAATTTTTTTATTCCTATGGGAAGCAAGACTTTATATCGCCAATATGCGACTTATTTATTGGGAAGACCTCCCAAAAACCAGAGCGAGACTCAAGCAATGCAATTAATCATAAGAGGAAACTTTATGACACTATTCAAAACAATGGGATATGGCAACAAGCATTTCTATCAACTATGTTTGGACAAAGCAATTCCTAGTTTGGATGTGACAAAAGTACTCCAGCTTGAGGTTCTCACTGCCTTGAGACTATCTGACATAGACGCTTACTGCGTAGCGTATGGGGGAAGTCCTGGGACAAACTTAAAACCGGTTGGTAGGTTTTAATGGACACTACGAAAACGAAATTACTAAATGAAGGCTTTCCATTTTGCAGCGGCAACTAAGGACACATTGGTGTGGACAAATAATGCAAACGTGGCACTAATCCTGCGTTGTCCAATAAACGGAGTGAGGGATTGGAAGGTATTGTCTCTGAAACCAACTCTTAGCGACGGAGATATAGCTATAATTACGAGAAAGATTGTGGACCTGGGATTCAAAGAAGAAAACATTGAGTACATGGCGTATGACGAGTCAACAATTTCCAGATTGACGATTTAAGACGTCAAGTCCTAAAACTTGAACGTACTTTGTTATTTATTTCAGAATTTAAAATCATTACTCGATATCTTGCATATTTGCAAACCAGTTAAAAAGAAAATCATTAAAAAAGTTCATTAGATATGTCTCATTTTGTTCCACTTCATTTTGATTTACAAGATTCTTGAAATTCCTTAATTTTCCTGAAAAAAAATTATGCATTTTAATTGTCGTCTTAAAAAGGTTCCAGATCAAACTAATCATTTGTACTACTTACTCAACGAGTTTCTTGTACTCATCTTCTTTAGCTATGATACGTGCTTGGACATCCAAATCAAAAGCGTCTTCATCACTGAGTTCCCCATTCATCCAAACAGGTAAGCACTTCTTGGGAATCTGGTTGTGTAGCGTTTCAAACGGAGGAGAGTGAAACTGCAACTAATAATAATGACAAGATGCTATTCTCCAATTATTGTCGATTTTGATTTGATGTTTTTCATACCCGGTCCCTTAGTTTCTCAGCCATAAAGTGTCTCATAAAACTGACAGCTCCTCTAAAAGCGAATGGGGCGTTCAAAAAGTGTACTGCTAAAAGTCTGATCGGACTAGCTTTCTGCAATGTCAGTTGACCCCAAGCATAGCTAATTAGGACTAAGAGGCAGTCTTAAGTTCAATGACTTACATGAAGTATATTGAAGGCTTTAGAAATATTTGAGAAGGTCGCCGTCCAAAGGGCATGTCGCCATGTAAACCCATCGCAGTCCACAATAACGCAGATACCTTTCAGCTCAATTGCATCGCATTGAGCAATTTCTTCAAATTCTAAAATCAGCTTAATCATAAAATCATCAAAGTCAAAGGACGGGTCAGTCACGAATGGAGTGTAGCCTGTGAATCCAAGAATTTGTCAAGAATACCTCCTATAGGATAATGGACGCCATACCCAATCGGAATACCACTACGTTTCCATCCTCTACAGTTTTCAAAGGGTAGTACAATCTGTGAGGAATTGCTTGGGAAGGAATCAGGCGTAAAAATATGTTTTTGTATTTTTCTCGTCGTAGATAAAAGTGATGGCATAGCTGGAATTGTAAACATTCAAATTAGTGTACGAGACTGCGTGCAAGCTTGGTCACTTACAGTTTCGAAAGCCTTATCCACGTTATATTTCCTGCCACGTATAAAATACAAAAGTAATCTATCAGTAATGAGATCCTCAAAGTGCAACACCGATCCTCCGTCTTCTAAAATCCCGAACAATAGTTTAAACTTTCGTTGAATTTGTACTCTTAAAATAGTACTTACCCTGCAATCGTTTCCTGAGAATTTTCACACATTCTTTCTCTTTCTTCTCTGTTCCTCCTTGCATTAGCTTCGACGAACTCATGATAAGTGTTGAGTGTGTAAAGAGAAGCCTTCAATTTCTGCTAAAATCCACCTGCTGAATTATTTGATGTGTGTACCATTTGGAATTACTGATTGAAACTACCGAGTGCAAATACGGAGAGGCAAAGGTCACACTCGCACGCTCATAGTTTTAAATGCCCAATATGGTCTGAGGACATATGAGATTAGATAACAAAAACAGCCAAGTGTGAAGTGGTGAGGCTTGTGGTAGGCATGAGAACTCCACAAGTCATCCTGAAAAGTAATAGTGTCGTTAACAATGATACTTGCTATACTAATAATGATACGTGGGGTTCTGTGGTGCACGTATTGTTGTTGTGGCTTGAAGTGAAATTAGTATAATAAGGATTAAAGCAGCCAACTCGCCGAGTAATTATGACAAATAGCACTACCTACATTATTCTCATTTTATAAGAAAAACATCTCAATCCACAGTTTTATCTTTCTGTCGAGGTTGCTGGAATACGAACTGAATGAACTGAGATGATGAGATGAGCACAAAAAAGTGAATTGGATAATGACGTCAATGCACCATTTACATGTTGTAGCTGAGTGACAAGTGCCATCAGCAAGAGCTAGAAACATCAATACTGTTCGGGAATGATGTTGGCACAGGACAAGCTGTAATGCTAGTCTTCTCACCATGACCACACAACTAACAATAATGCTTTTTTAAGTTGTTTATCACCATCGTATGTTGTCATATATAGGTATAATTAAGACACAAATAATTTGTGGTAATTACGGCCGTTTTAACTCTACAGTAAAAAAAATGAATAATATTTTGTTGGGTTCGATTTGAAATCCAGTCGCCATGATTCTTACTTGGGGTTATTCAACTATCTTATTGTACATAATTCAAATACTTTCGGCATTATGAAAATTTGCATTTCCAAGATATGACAAGACAAATCCAAAGTTTAAGTTGTAAATCTTCGAGGAAAAAGTTTGAAGGAGAGGGTGAAAGAAGAGAATGATGGTGGTGGTAGAGAGCATTTTGTACCATCAACTGCAACTCTTCATTTTCCTTGTGCAGAAGAGGCCAAGTGAGACACACGCTACATGAGAAAATATATAAGGATCGGGGATGGGACAATCCCTAGCTTTATGGTGAAATTTATTTATGTTGCATTATACAATTGCCACGTGAATTGGTACAGGCCTTCAGTAAATACAGAAATAGTTAAATTTGTGCACCGGTAACAATATTTATGATATTGGCCAACTCACTCTGACTCATGTTTAAGTGGAGTCGAACAATCATTAAAGAAGTCCTTCATTAAATCGTCAATGCCACTCAGGGATTTATCAGCTACACATCTTTAGCAGTAATTAAATCAATTAATTTGATCACAAGTCAATAATTGCTTGCACTCGTTTGCTGTCTTACCTTTTGCATAAAAGGACAAACGGAGAAAGTGTGATCATTCAGTCAACATGTCCCGTTCAGTTGACTACACTGTGTACGTTCAAACTCAATTACAAATTCTGTCTTTCACATTTTGCACTCCCTTCAAATGGAACAAGGTGTTGGGAAAAGTAAAAGTACTTGACAAATTGTTGGAAAAAGTACGGTTCACTTTCTTTCTAGTAGGCTACAACGTTTACACATTTATCGTGTTTGGTCAACTCGTACGTTCTTTGATTCACAAAAATAGCATTCCCATCAGCGAACGAATCCTCCAATTTTTGCTTTCCATCATAATTTTTAATGCAAATGCATTGCTACTTGTCACACAGAGAAAGTCCTCAGACATTTGTACCTTAATCAACACTGTGCTTTCCTTTGTTCCTAAAACGAACGCTTCCATGCGGAAGGAAATTATTCGAGTAAGGAAAGGAGAAAGAGGGTTGATGGATAGGGTAGTCATGAGCATTGGGATATTCACCAGCATTTTTGTTCCTTTTGCAATGTTGTTTCTTTTGATTGTTTTCCCATGCACAAAACCCATGTTGACAAGTTTTCTTTGTGAGGGTCGTGTGAATCCTCTCAGGTAAGAGATAATGGAGTTAATTTTTTACCGTCATTATTTTCACCTGCAAATGTGGTTTTATCTAGGATCGTAGTTAGCGCAACAGATATTTTCTTCTGGTTCTACGCTCTTGGAATATCTGTGTGGATCGCTTTCTTCGTTCTGTTCATGAACATGCGATTTCTTTCAACGTTTTGCACGGAGAGTGGCCTTGCTGGCCTTCCGATCATGGAGAAAATATTGACGTACAGGTTTGCACAAATTGTGGAAGTCCAATTCAATACAACTTGTCAACGAAGCCTGCTACCAATCATGCAAGCTGGAGGCATCATGGTTGCAACCACTTCACTCTATTCCTGCATTTCTCTACATGCAAAAATGCCTGTTCCATTTTTACTTATTTCCATGTTGGCTGCATTTGACACACTCTTCCTACTTCAAGGATTTGTGTACGGGGTGGCAGGAAATGTGCACAAAAAGTCCAAGATGATTTTAGAAAAGTGGAAACATTCTAATGAAATTTGTAGCAAGGCATACTGCCAACGCTACGTAAAATCATTGAGACCTTTAAAAGTTCGCTTTGGTGCAAATAGTTTCATGGAAAAGATGACGTCTTTGGTTTTTATTCATTTTGTCATTGATAAAACAATTTGTCTGATGATAATGCAAAATAAAGTAAGCCGAGTGTAGATTTCGGATTCAATTTCTCTAATACAATGTTGGGTTGATTTCTCCTCAAAGAAAGCAAAATACAAAAGGAA
>JAQIWU010002876.1:0-10968 GCA_034696445.1 Isotomiella minor
GCCAAAAGAAGTTGATGAAAAAACTTTCTTCTTTCATTTCCCCTTCTTCCTTATTAGGGTGTGGGTTGGCTGGTAATATGATGTAATGTAATGTCAGCTCATTGTGTCTCCTTGTTTGTACAAATTTCCTCCAGCAGGATAATAAACCTCCCAAATAGACGATACCAACATACATACAAGTTAGAAAATTACCCTCCTACCTACCCCTCTCGCCTTTCCTCGTAGCAGTTTCATATCAAATCCAAATCTTCAAAGTTAAGTTGTTGCAATGTGCAAAGTGAGAACATGAACATGTGAACAAAAAATTAATGCTTTCGAACTTCCCTACTCCTCCTCAGCTAAAACGCGTGTATTATTCTTGGCTTTATAGGAGCAAGAGGGGTTGGTTTTTGGATGGAAGGAAATGTGTTTTGGGAGTTCGAGTGAGTTTATTGTCTTCATCCCTTCCTGTGAGGCTCAATTTACCTTTTCCACATCCTCATGATTAGGATGATGGTGTTGAATTTTATATACTTCTTATTTCTTACTAGCTTCTGCTGTATTTCGGTTCGTATGAAACAACAGTTACACTTTTCTCCAGAGACTATATCCACATACATCCATGCATTTGAGTACCTCATATGCAGCAGTTGGCCTCCCCATCTTTGTGGTTGGCGTGCCATTTGTTCACTTTGTTCTTCTGCTGATGGCATTGTAAAAAGAAAGAAATGGCTCTGGATGGAACTTCCAACAACCATTGGTTTTTGTCTTCTTGTTGTGTCGCTTGGCTGAAGATGTGCTTCAGTTGTTCTTCCTTCGTGTAAGAAGAATTGAATGAAGAGAAGAATAAGTACATCTCATTTTGTGGTTTCAGTGTACAGTAGCGAGATATATTTTCTGGCAAAAGAATTCAGTTTATGTCGAAGCAGCAGTGCGTTTGCAAGGAAAATTGTTTTCTGCCAGTCCTGCATCACATCTGTGGAAAAGTGAAATTCGTGTAAGAAATCTGCAAATATTTCCGCCACAAGATTTTTTTGTTACCGGAAATATGCTTACTGACATTGAAAACAGGGAGTGAAAAGGTTCTGCTTAAAAATTTACTGCCAAGCCATAATAATGCTGATAATAAGATATTTATACCGACACATTTCTCAAGTGTGCAAAGTCTGGTGAAGGAAGATGGATGGTTAGAAGAAAGCTTTTCAGATGCACAGACGTCAGTTAATTTATTTTTTGTCTGTGTCTGTTTGAATCATTTGAATTTCTTTCAAGTGATTTTTTGTGCGAATTCCTTCCTCATTCACTTTCCATTCCACACTCATTTTTTGATTCTTGTCCAAAATTCGTAATCCTTGCTACATTCTTCATCTCCACACACAGGCGTCTTTGTTGTTAGTAGGTAAATTGAAGTAAATTGTTTGTATGTGTGTGGTTGGTTTTAGTTGTTCTTCATCAACAAGGAAATGGCATCAACAAGCGACCGCGTCATAAACTTAAAGAAAACGAGAGAAGATCAAGTTTGCCAAATTCCTCGTTAACAAACCCTGTCAACGAACGTTTTACAACTTTTACACGTTTTTCTGCACGCTTTCTTTCAACCAAGCGTAGTGACAGACAGTTGGGACTTTGGCTTGCAAGGAGGAAAGAAGTTTAGTTTCTCTCTGATCTCCGATACATTCATTTTCATTTTCATTCACCTTAAAATTGTATGCATTTAAGCCCAATGCAACATTTGGAAAAGCAAGGGGAAAGTTGTGCAGACTAAAGACTCTAGACTGTTTGGCTTATTTTGTGCGACACACTGTCTACTTCCTCCTAAAGAGTCTACCGGGTGCCAATAATAACAATCCCGGTTAATTGACACCACTACGCTCAAGGAAAGAAATTGATTTGACTTTTGAACTCGTAAAATTACTTTACTAAAATAACATCTTAACTTACGGTATGGTGGATTAGTGTCATGTTTACAAAGAAAAAATATACTGCCCGATTAACGCCAGTCAAACAGGACTTTAACGAAGTTAAAACTAGTGTAACTAAACCAATCTACCGCATTTATATTCGTGTAAATGTCATGGTGCATTGTGTGATATGGTTAACGAGTTTTGTTTGTGCAGACTGAGACTGGTGGGGTTAGTGTACCTATTTGACCAAAAGCTTGGTTGAATAAATTTTGCGACTTGTTTATTTATTTACATGTTTCATATCATTCCAACAACTATCTAGTTGAACTTTTACTCCTGTTGTTTTTTAAGTGGCAAATTCTTTTCCTCTTGAGAAGGTTTTTAAGGCTTAAGTTAAAAGATGCCAACAAAAATCTTAACTTGTCCCAGTCCCAGGAGCAGCAGGAGCAGGAGGCATGTCAGTCTCATCTCATCCTCTTACGAAGAAGGAACGTCTTCTTCATCCTACCAGCAGTTCAAAGTCAACCAGACAAAGACTTGATAAAGTTTTATTAAAAAGCAGCAGACTCTTGTTTCTCTGGCGTTATATAGTTACCCAAGCGTGTACACTACATTTTTTCTTTCTTTCTTTTTAACACTATATCAGTGTAATTGGTCAATGAACTTACATACATGAAGTGAGGAATTCTCAAGTACAATTGCAAATACAAATTATTAAATTGGATTCCTAAGTCCCAATTTATTGCCACTGCTACAGTTTCATAGCCTGGCATTCATGGCATATTTCAGGAGTCAACAATGGGAATGGCTTTCATTCTTACAATTAACTAAGGCGCAGTTGTTTTTAGTGGTGAAAGAGTTGAGTTCGGCTCCGTTGCTGCTGCTGCTGCTTCACTTGGCGTTTTAGAAAACGAAAAGACACAGACGCAAATATAAAAGAGTTCTGTTCTGTTCTATTATGATTATTAACGACATTACAAAGCAAAAAAGTAAGTAGAAGAGTCATTATAATTACGACGAGGAGGCCTGCAGAAAGTGTGCTGGTGCGTCGTCAAGTGTACAAATACAATAGACAATTGAATGTGTCTCCCTTTTCATTTGGAGAGAAATCAAATTGTAATTTTGAATTTGGATTATTCAGAAATATTATTTAGAAATGAGCCACAGCCATTATTATAAACAACCCTTGAGTAGTAATCAATTCACTAATGTTGCAAAAACAGTTTTCAAAGAATGCATTAGCTACACGTAGGTACTTGCTCTCTGTAGCTGTTCTTTCAGTTTGGGAAGTGAGTCATTAAGACAGTTTTGAGAACTTTGTGAAATTCGTCCGGTTTGGTCTGTTATTGAAAAAAGTGGTTTTATTATAATACATACATTGTGGGTGTGGCTCAACTTTATGAAAAGGTCTGTCTGGGAGAAGAAGAGTAGTGCGTGTTCTTAGAATTGAAGGATGGGGTTACGAACCCAAACTCTAACAAAACTTTGCAAGTGTTTATAGTAATTAAGTTGTGAAAAGGTGTGAGACGGGGATTTGAATCGAATGAGATGATGAGACGAGATTTGATTTTTTGATTCTTGGAGTGGATAAGAGAGAAGCAAGGCAAACCTTCTTTGTTTATCCGAAGCGTGAGTGTACTTTCTTCAAGCCACAAGATGAATTTCCTTGAAGAGCAAATCATCCTAACCCATTGTAAGTAAAAAAGTCATTCAACTTCAATTACTGACCAGTTAGGTTAATATGAAAATCTGCATGGTGGTATTAGCCGAAAGTTGTGGTGAAATTACAGGAACAGCTATAAGCTACTACCTAGTGTTATTCTCATCCCACCTGCACCAGGAATGATGAATATAATTCAACTTCTTTTCGATCAGTCTCAGACATCAATATAGAAAAATGTTGGTGTTGGTAATAACATTAGATCTAATGTAATTTGAAGGTTTCGATTGTTGAAAGTGCAAAAAGCGTCCATCCATCCATCCAGTCATATAAGTCATTCACACAGAGTCGAATCCCCATCATCATCAACATTTATTATGGAGCAGGTTTCTTTCTGACGATTTTTGCCTTGACCATTATTTACAGTTAGCAATCTAGCAGTGCAGGAAGATCATATTTTTTTTATTTTATTTTACAAGCACACGCATTTTTTTAGTGGAATTGATGTTTCGTCAATAAAAATAATGCAATGCCGTATTATTGAAGAATCCAGTCTTTCTGTTCACATTTGACTGATCTGTTCTGATCACGTATCAATATGCATCCAATTATCATTGCACATTCCATAATCCGGTTTTATAATGTTGTGGTATTTAATGCATGAATTGGATTTGGTAGAGAACAATGCAATCCCCCCGATTTATTCTAATTAGCACAGTAAAGTTGGTGGAATGCAGCAGCAAGATGTTATCACGTTTTGTTTCGTGGAGAGAGAGTTGGATAAAACTTGATGAAATGTTTATCATCCACAACAATAATTGTTCACTATGGGTGGGTAAAATTATTATTATTGTTATTGCGATGGTAAAAGAGTGATGGAAATGTAAATATGTCAGAGATCACTTTGCTTCGTTGCATCACAGAGAATGTAATATGATCTCATGATAATTGTGTGGTCTGATAAAGTCTCCAACTCTGTTTGGGTAAAACCGAAAGTATACCAAAGTTGATCCATACGATTCACATGAAGTATCATAAACAGAGGGATCAAACTTCAGTCAGTTTTAATCCTTCCAAAGGATCTGCTAAAAAGTTTAGTTCGTTTTGGCTATCATGGGCTTG
Organism: Isotomiella minor; assembly: GCA_034696445.1. Lineage (NCBI taxonomy): Eukaryota > Metazoa > Arthropoda > Collembola > Entomobryomorpha > Isotomidae > Isotomiella > Isotomiella minor. The sequence goes on from JAQIWU010002876.1 coordinate 4,666, forward strand.
TTATTTTTTTATCGCACGTTTTGGCTCCACTGGATTTTATTGGAACAATGATGGATGTGAATAAATTCAGTATCATTTTCATGTTGATGCTACGTTTTATTCGACCCTAAATGGAATTCTCTTGTAGTTTCTGTGTTTGAAGTATCATCTCTCATCATCATCCATTGGTCCATCTATGTGAACTAAACCGTCTTTTCGTGTTGCAGTCACTCTATTTTCCACAGTCATTTTCATTTCACTTCAATTTTTTCAACGTAAAAAATGATTCCACAAACAAAGCTTACAATCTACAATAATAAAACTGATTGTGAATGAAGTCTTGTGAAGTTTTAAAACATTGGCTCATTCAAGCAGTGAAGAGACAAGACACAAGAAGAGGGAGGCTTGTGTGGGGGGGATGAATAATCCGTGAGACTCGTTCTATTCATTCCAATTCCATTAAATAGTGCAGTTGTTCTGTCTATTTGTTAGTATTTTTGTTACGTGAGATCTTCCCCTTTGCATCAAGTATTTATACATAGTCATAATTATTTATTCTATCCATCCAACATTGTGTAATAGTATACCGCATACATACCCAATGCATAAATAACTATAGCTGCGTTACCATGCCGTCGTCGGGAAGTACTATAAGTATTGCCATAACCATTTTTATAGCAGAACACGTTAAAGCATAATGTGCATTTAATTCCATTGAGTGTATTCATCTGCATGATTGGTCTTTAGTTCGCTGTTGTTGGTTGTTCTTGTGAAATGATTCAAACAGTAGTACGCTGCATTCATGTGGTGCGTCTTCTTTCTCATCGCTGCTAAAAAAAATACTTCACGTAAGACAGTTTACAACACAACCAACCAGATTTCCTTTCCATCCAGGCCGTCTTTTTAGAAGAAGCCTCATTCACATTCAGAGTATCATCATTTCGACACATCATCGACTCATCCTGCTGAAATCTCTTCTTGACTTTTCTCCATGAGAGCGTCATCAAAACGTGTGGATTTGTATTTGGACCGTCTTTAGTGTTAAGTTACGAAATAAAAATTGTTTTTATCTGCACTTACACTTTCCATGACTTGTTGGTTGGTGTGAAGTCTGAGTACTGTTATAAAATGGTATCCTAAAAGAGTGAAGTGATGAGTTTGTGTCTTTACAGTTTTATAGCGTAAAATATCGTAAAAATTTGAATATTATCTGTACCACTAAAATTTGGACAAAATTCAGTTTATCATTTTTTGTGTATTTTCGGTTTTAACGACGTCTTTTTCTGTCTGGGTGGCTTGAAACAGTAAGAAATGATATTTTTATTACTTTTTTTTACAGTCTTGTTCAGTCTGAGGTAAGCTGAGACTGGGCTTGGGGTGTTGATTTCATTCCACTGAATTGTGCTCCAAACATCCGTCAAACCCTCTTCTATACATTTAAAATTTCCAAGTCACATGAATTGATCCTGTTTGTGATCATCCAGTACAAAAAAGATGGACAGGGAGTTGTCGAAATGAATTCCAGATTTATAGCAGTTGTTGTGTGTAAAGATCTGTTGGAAATGTTTTAGACATCAATGGCTTGACTGTTTGTCAGAGATTTTATAATGGAAGAGGTCTTCCATAAGGAAGTTGCCATCTTGCGATTAGATTCGTGGTTTCCCATATTATTCCCGAAGGCTATGAAAATTACAGGCAGAACGATTTGTGAGAGGATGAGATCATCATTTTATTTAGACCGGTTGTATTACATATCCATGCATATTGCATACACCCATTGTTGTCCTCCCTCACAACAAGCACAATATCCAATTCTTATTTCTTTTTTATTCTAAACGTTTTATTTCTTTTGTGCGCTAAAACCATTTGTACAAGAACCAATAACAATTTTCGGCGGTGTCTTTTACTAACCATGTTCCTCATCCAGGTATCAATTTCAAATGTCACGACATTTGATTTATTCTCCTTCTATTTCTATTTCTTATCACCGTAACACTCCAGAAGTGAAATCTTATTCCATAGTCTTTGGTTGGTGACATTGACTGGAATCCGAGTGGTCCAATAATTCCATGCCAATGCCAAATGCCACCCACAGACAGACTCAATTTGAAGAATCAAAGTGCGGAGTCAGAGTCGCATCTTCAATTTTTATCACGTCAAAGACAGGAATGAGAAGTAGGAAAAGGTTTTACGACAGTTGGACATGAGATTGATATTAAAACCTTTTCCCCTCAGACTTTTATTGAAACCAATTGAAACAGTTTGAATTTGTAATCATATTCTTAATGTTAACAAGCACAATGAGATGAGGGTAGAATGGTGACTTGTTTACGTAAAAATGAACGGGAAAGTTGACGTTGACATTTTTAATTGTGACGTTGTAAGGTTAAGTTTAGACAGTTGCTTCGTTAGAGTTGGGGTTTGAAACCATAACCTTGGGGTAAAATGAAGGGGCAGTGACCAGGCTAAGAAATTGATATTCCAAATTAAAAGCAAAAGTGTTTATGTTTGTATCATTTTTCTGAGCTATGCAATATTTATTAATAATAGAAAGAAACCGGATAACTTTCGCTTTCTCACCATTCCATTTAGCAAAAGAATCGGACCACATACATTAACCACAAGTTCCAAATACCTTGTGTTTTTAGCCTTTATGCACATCCATGAAACCACAGACTCCTGGTGTGATTACTGGATATCATCAACACGCACCCATAGTTATTATTATTCATCCAATTATTCACTGTGCAATCGTGATAATGCATGAAGACTGCATTTTAGTTAGGTATCAAGCATTTTTGCAGTAACTCAACCGTCTCACAAATCGCAAGTGCGTGCATACCCACCTACTTGGTTCATTGTGCCTATGTTGCTAAGGCTACCGAGACTGGGTTCAAAGTTCCAACCAACTTTTACTATAGACAATAGAAGATGAAAAGGGTTGTTGTAGTGTAACGTGTGATTTTTATTTTTTATAGACAAAGTGAAGAAGAGTGAAGGATTGTTGTCCCACTCACAATCTGCTTCCGGTGGGGACTTTTCAACCCTCCAGCAGCAACACCACGTCAAACAAAAGGGAAACAAGTTCCAGTTCCATGATACAATGAGTACCATCGCGGACCATCCCCAACAAGCCCAATCTTCCAACAATGGAAACATGAAGACCAGGGCTTCATCCGTAGATGAATTAAGATCAACAGGTGCTTTCCTCCTTTTCCATCATACCCATATTACATCATATATACCTCAAATTAAGTGCATATATCTGATTTAGTTATGCTACATGGTTCGTTTGACTTTAATTTCAGCATCATAGTGTATTCCGAACAGTTAAATTAGAACATTTCTGTGCACAGAACAGACAGTATCGCCCACAAAACTCAGCATGAGGTTATTAAGTGCGTTATTATTTCATAATTTACTTGCTGCGGACGGTAAACTTAATTTTTGGAGTTAATTAAAATCAAGCGGAAGCCTTTTAACATTCTCCGTCCAGAAAAAAAAGATTGACGATGCAAGTAAGAGTCTGTCTTTCATAAAGCTCATTGTCATGGTGATTAGTTTTTAACGCTTGAGTTAATTAAAAGTAGCCAACAAACAATCACCGTCGTGATATACAGTCTTTCTTCTCGGGGTCAGCAGCAAAAGGAGTGGCATTTAGATTGCTTAGCGTGGACAAACAACGTTTCTTGGTGCCATTGGCAGGCTGTCTACACTGTCTTGCTTGGGTCACTCATTTTATTCTTTGATGCATAACGTTACGCTTATAATGTTAGACATCTTTTATGCACCACAATTAAAGATAGTAGTGATTATGGTAGATGGTCCCAGTCAGGTGCTTTATAGCATTCCATGTAGTCCCCAGCCGTAATTGTAGCACATAAGATTTGTGCAGCACACAAATATAAAGACGCTCATTAACACCAACATTGTATCTGTAATCGCAGAAAAGTATAATGTGACGTTTATACCACTTTTTACAACACATCTTCAATGAATTTGCTTGCTAGCCCTGTCGTCGTCGTTCGTCTTGCTCACGTTGTAAAGAAGCTTGAGCTGAAATGCATGTGGTTGTCAAGTGAATGTATTTCATGGCCAAATCTTCCAATCTTCCATCCATGGATATACACTTTCTGAATCTCTTGTGATTAGATATTGCACACTGGTCATAGTGACGACGACCAATTCTGCTTAGTTCATTTCCAACTGCCGTTCTATGACAGGCTGTTGCAAAATTTGCCAGGAAGCGATAAGTGAAGCGTGAGCGTGGAGTTTATCATAGACAGGCAGTTTGTTTGCAAATTTATTTAAAGCTTTATTTAATCATTGCTAAACTACACCGAAGGTTAGGTATTAAGCGTGATTCTCAGCAGACTGTGCAAATATCGCTATGATAATTTGTTGGCAGGATAAACCAATTAAAATTGACTATAAAGTACGACTACACCAGTTGAATAGAGTCAAGTATTTAAGTAATTTAATGAAGGTGAGTCTGACCGTGTCACGATGGCATTTCATCATGGATAAAAATATATAAGACTAGTAGTCGTGTGTCTAACGAGCTTTGGAACTATCAAAATCAAGTCTTAATTTGTTTCTATTCGTGTTTCCAATAGGCGAGGAACATTGGTACTCTGCAGATTCGGATACGGAGCCTGATAGTTTGATAAACGTTCCCCCGTTGCCACCCCCTCACTCGCCTCCACACAATCAAGACAACCCAAACTTTGATGATTTAGCTGCTGCCGGAGCAGTACATAATAACAATGGTGTAAATGTAAATGGTAATGCAGTGAACGTGAACGTTTTAAACTCAAATCCTTTGGAGAAAGTGCCCTCTTCTCATTCCCATATATCGTATCCCGAAAAGAGACAGACTTTCCCTCTCCTCCAAACCTCCTCGCATTGCGTGGCCAACCTTTACTCAAATTGTGCAGACTGCAATAATGGATCCAAAATGGAAGGAGGGACTATCGGGTAAGCATTTTGGCAATTTATTCTTCCATGTAAAATGACAAAACAACGAACTTTTTAAAAAGAAGCTGAAGCTGATTTAAATATTCTCTAGCTGAAAGATTTATCTTCTTTTCACTCTTTCGGCATGAATATGTGTAGCAATGCAAAAGTATGAATTCATTGAGAAATTATGACCTTGGATTTTTTGATGCTTTTGAGTGGCATCAATGGTGGATTATTTTTTTGCCGAGACTGGATCTGTAGATTAAAAGTGCATTTGTGATGATTTTCTCAGCTCTACCTCTGTAAATAATAGGAGGTGATGAAGATGAGCAGGGTTGTTTTAGCTGGGTTTAAATTAGTTAGTGACCATCACATTACCACTTACGTTGCTGCACCTTGCCTTTATGTCTTGTCTTTTATGGAATACCCGACCTAATATGTAATATGTATGTGGTGATGATAAAATCTGAAGAACCATTAGTAGATTCTTTATTAGATCGAATGCGTTGAAATTGTGATGGATTATCCAACGTTACTAAAGAAACGATGTGCATTTATCGTGATTTGAGTAGACACTCTTCACTCTTACTTTCTTTTCTTGTGACGGTCATGGCCTCTTTACCCTTTTTTGGTGACATAAATAGAATTAATTACCTCATGGGTTTCCTCCTGGGAAGAGTGCCGTATAATGAATAACTTCGATGACAGTTTTTCATTATGCATGATATACTTCCCAAGTGCTGTGGGCCTCCCATGCAGACACACTACGAGGCACGCATATTACAGTGATAACAATTACCGTGGGAACGCTTTAACAAGAAATGGCAATTTTGAGGAATGCAAAATAGCAGCAATTAAAAGGTGACAGAGTCATTCGTATGTGATATCGTGTAAGATAATAACTTAGGTAACTGAACCCTATTAGTTGGTCTAGTATCTTTAGAGAATCTTCAATACTTATATAACAAAGTTCCACACAATTATGTCGATGATAACCCGTAAAAAAGGAATACATCATCGTCAAATTACTTTGATTTATATGCTACAATGATGCCCTGATTATCGTTTTTCAATATTTTATTAGGATCAGAATTGTCAGTATCGTGTGTCTCTTCTCTTTCACATAACAACCATTTTGTTGAAAGTAAATAATCACTAGATAGCGAGATGGTAGACAAAGAGCATTTTCTTTCGTCAAACAATGATACGATTTCTATGCGTCGTGAAACAGTGTTTATTTTAGTGATGTTGATAATAACGGCATTTTGAGTTTAACTTCCAACTTTATGTAGAACAAGCAGAGCATAGATTGGCATCGGACAAAGTGTAATTAAAAATTATGTTTGCGATAACAATTCATTATCT
>JAQIWU010002877.1:0-10965 GCA_034696445.1 Isotomiella minor
TTTTCGAAGGAAACAAACGAAACATCATGGAAAGTTCTTACCCGTTTTTGTCAGATACCCAAGACGAGCTAAATGAGATTACACCAAGATACACCTGCCGACCTGCCACCCTGTTTCTTATAACTTTTGGTATGCATTCAGGAAAGGCTGTTTTATTTGCTAAAAGTTAATAAATACAAAATAACGCTTCTCCTTTTCTTTTCTACATTTTTAGGTTTGAGTTTATAATGTTCCACCCTGCCACTCTATTCTGGTCGGCTCAATTGAATATCGAATCGATCCAATCCATTATCGGATGATTAAGGATTTAATTCTTTTTTCATGCTCTGTTAACTAAGTTTGTTTCTGACAAAATTAAACTCACACCTTCGCCTCGCTTGCTTCATTTATTTTCTTCAAACCATGACTTACTTATTACAGCTATTATTGTTTACTAACTACTTAAACCACATTATCAAACAAACATAAAAACATGATGAGAATAGAATGAATGAATGGTTTTGGCTTGGTTTGGCTCTTCTTCTTCCTTCCTCTTTTCTTCGGTCACTCCATTGTATTCCATCATCATCTCTCTCTCCTCGTCTATTCTTTTATGAGCTCAATTGTTTCAACACAATAGGGCACAGGGGATGAAATGTTATGCTATTTAATTCAACTAGACCAGAAGGCAATTTATTTATTGTCCATCTAAAAGAAGAAGAAAGAAAAAACAGGACCAAGCAAGCACGCAGCATTTCATCGCATCGTCAACTATAGGATCAGTTTGCTTTGGATTTGGTCAGCCAGATGGACGGATCATGCAAACTGTGTATTGTTATTTTTACTGTAAATTCTTTAAAATGTAGAATCAACTGAGTAATTGTTTAATTAATGACGCTTACAAAATAGTCCTAGATCTCATTGCCCCACATCATCTCATCACAGTCTTCTGTCACAAAAGTCGTCAAATAAATGAGTGTGAGAAAAGTAGCTTTCAAGGATAAAATAATACAAACCGGGATGCGAATCCAAAAAGAAAAATGTTTGTGCGATTTGAAGAAAGGTCTTTTCTTCATCCCATTTTATTTTCTCTCACGCCTAATCTTATTACTGCTTTGCTTATTACAGGGTGAAATCAAATCACCCTTTTCTTTCATGGGTTCGCTACCACTTCACTCACCCCCTCTTGTTCCAAGACCGCCGATGATGATGGAGATAATGATGATACAGTTAAATTAAGGGAATTATTTCTTATTCGCATCATCGGTCAGTTCACAGTGTTCAGGTAGCCAACGAGAAATTCATTTCAAATTCCTATAATAAATAATAATCCAACTCAACTTCTTGAACAAGCAAGCAGTCATCTCTCATCATATCGTGCGTATATCATAATTTTCATCATCCACATTGCAATGACGACAAGAGAACTATTAAACCGTCATAATAATATTGTATTCACTTGTCCCACAATGCCCCAGACGAGGACTCCCTAACTTTAATTTCCAAGCAATTCTATCCCGGATAGACAGACGGACATGGGAGCAATTCAATGAGTCCTATGGTCGTAATAATATTGCAGCACGCCTTACTGCACTCTGACCCTTGAATGAGCTAATGAGCACAAATCCAATCCCAAATTACCAACCGGTAAGTAATCATGAAATTCTTCTCTGTAATAACTATAAAACAAAAACATGAGAATGAAATGGTAGGAAAAGATGAAAATATCTACTTCTCAATCAAAAAATGAGTGAGAGAAACCAGAAAGGAGCCTATTATCACATCTCACAGACATTCTTCATTGCTACTGTTTGGTACATGATGTTACTTACTCTTCTGTTGGGAACTGCTATGTCGAAAATTATTTACTACGTTACCCACACAATGCCATATAATTGTAACAATACTCATCATCATCAATCAGATACTCACTCATCGCGAATTATTATTCAGTGGTCACGTTCACGTTTTGGAAGACATTATTTATTTATCTCCTCTTTTTCTTTCTATACCGTTGCTTTATACTTTTTTTTGAGGATGACTGAGATTTAAATTGAAAACAACAATGTGAAGAAACAATTCACAAAATATAATGATGATGGTCATAATAATAATAACGGATTGAGAATTAGACAAAGTTGCTTTTGAGTAAGGAATAGCCATTAAGATTATCCCAAAATGCCTCAGATAAGTCAAAGGAGGCAAAAGGTACCACTTTAATCACCTTAAGCAGTTTGAGGTGGATGGAAGGTCCTTATTAAACGCTAAATGCTTAATCGTTTAAGAGAAAGAAGAGAGGGATTTGATTTGCTTTTGAAAGATGCATGCATGGGAATTAAGCTACACACACAATGAGGATCAAAATGAGACGCGCATAGGGTATTTATGTCGGAGAATGATACAGATTGAAAAAGAGAAAATCTTCTTCTGTTCCAGCGTTTCTTTTATAAACAGAGGAAAGTATATCAAGTATTTATTTAAGCTGTCCGACTGACTGGCTCCTCCATCCAAAGAAGAAGAGGTCAATAAGTAGTGCAATCATATCTAACCCTGCTCTGCATCTCGATTTCCTAAATTTTAAATAATAATTTCTTCTTAATTGTAATAATTTGAAATAACCGTCTGGATTGTACTTGGTCACGGATGAACTTTCCTTTCTTCTTGAGAGAGTGGTGTGCAAGTGCAATTATTGGTTGTATACGATACGATGTCTCTCCAAACTCAACTATTCCTTAACGAACTGTCATATTATGTAACGAACAAGCTGTCTTTGGTTAGCATGCAATCTTTTCTTATCGAGGATTATCTGAGTAAAGGTAATCACCATCATCACAACACTCATTAATCCTTCTTAATAATACATGCGAATGTGCGCTGAAATTGCCATTTTATTTGTGAAAGAAAGGAGAAAGAAAATCAGCATTTATGTGCAGCATTGCAATTACCTCCAAACCACAACCCTTTGGTTAACATTAAGGCTCTGGAAATAACATGACATGACATGCCAGCCAATGCGTTGAATTAAAAATGGACATGACATGAACACGACACAACATTTTTGCATATCACGCTAATAAAACAAGGTTTAAAAATATGCATGCAAAAACGCAATCCTTGTTAGCAGGTTGTGTGTGCAAACTTTACACACAAAGTGCTCACTTTTCGTGTGAATGAATGAATGGTTTTATCAGGGAGGGAGGGGGAATGATGTTGCCCTCCTCATATAAAAAATGCATTCAATTGTTGTAATACCGACATGGACATGAACAATTAATTGCTTGCACCCCAATATGCCAGTTTGTACATCATATTCTTATTTATTACCGCAAGCAAACTAATTTCACAGCCAAAAACCAGGCCACTTCGTACTTTCTCCCCATCTCGCACGCTCCCTCTAACAGCCTCTTCTTCACCGAACGACTTTCCTAACTCCTCCGTAGTCCATGAGTGGGGACACTCTTCACCCTTCCAGTCAGTCGCTTTCTTCCATTTTTCTTTCAGTTGGAATTCCAGCAGCATACCTAAGTTGGAAATTTACCATACCAGGCTGCCTAAATGGCATGAAAATCGCTTTATATTCATTGCACTTTTGGATTATGGATTGGACCCTTTTGGATACGCAACTCTTACGGTTGCCATGACAATGAGGACGAAGCAAGGTGTGGGATCGATACGTATATATATTTTATTAATGTTGACTCTTAATTTGTAGTACCTATTATTAACGGAAAGTGAGACAGAGACCAAAAGTGAAGACGCTATATAGAGCTTAATTAAACTGCTACAGATAATGACAGCACAATTGTCAACTACTATCAAGGTAAGTATTGAAGAATTGAGTAAAAGTAAGAACAAGGGTAAAGGTTGATCAATTTTGTAATAATTGTGTCTTTATAGCACCATTTGTAATAGATTTTCCTTTGGACTATCGTCCAGGATAGTCAATGCAGTTGATACCTATTGTTCTACCCATAATAATCTCGGAAATACTGAAAGATATTCTTTAAGTATTATCATAATAATAATACCGTAATAATATGTATCATTGAATACTCCAAACTGATCACAACTGGTTTCGAAAGAGTGAGTAGTTATGGTATGGCAATAAGATCAAGTATTTTTTTGTAAGTGTATATAGAGGGTTGAGTATGTACATTTTTAAGTCGAATGATTGATTGATTGATTATGGGGAAACAGAGAAGCTCTATGTTATATGTCTCTTCTTTTTGGATTATGTTAACATTTATAGTTTCCTATTCATATATTTTCTATCTAAGGAAAAACTACAGAAATTACTCTATATGAATATGTATTCACTCATCCTCTTCAAACTCCAAAGCGTCTTCTCCAGGTTGATCAGTGCTCACGATTCGGAAAGTCTCTAGAAATTCGTTGAGATCAATCTTTCCATCTTTATTCATATCCATGCATTTAGCCATTTCCGCCATTTGTTGGTGAGGAATCGGCGAAGTCAAATGTGTACTCAGGAGGTCACAAGCGTCGGAAAATTCTTCCATTGAAATATATCCTGTTCAAAGCATATAGAAAGATTACGTTCATCATTGTCACTTTTACTTTCGACCCAAATATAGTCTCACCAGAGCTATCTTTATCAATGATGCGAAAAATTGCTTCCAAGCTCGACTTGTTTCGATAGAGAACATCCACCACTGTGACATCGCCCTGAAAAGGAAGACACAGTCAAGCTTGGGAATTGTAGAGTCTTAAATGAAGATGCATCCGATAATTTAGAACGTGCAATTCATTGCAATCTATTTTGATTTTGATTTTACTCGTCTGGGACAGACAGGTTGATTAAAGGTCGTATTTTTTTTTATCTCGACAATAAATTTGATACGTTTCCTTATGAAATGGGGATGAAATATAGACGTACTTGGGTGGAAGGTTGAGTCTCAGCTTGAAAGGTCGAGTTATATTTGACATATCCGGAAATGCGATCCACCTCAGCGACTCTTGGCCGTAAAAGTCTCCACGGTAGTTTCAACTCTGTCGCATTTTCAATCGTTGTGCACCAATCGTTGACACTTATTAAACCTGTAAACCAATATACGTTTATTGACTCAATTCTATAAATATAAAAGATTGTGCCCTTTACCCTTTGAGTCTGGATCATGCTCTTTAAAAGCTAGCACAAGACATTCTTGCCGTTCACAAATTCTTGACTTGAGTTCTCGGATGGCAGAAGCTTCCACAAGACCGACTCGTTGACGAATTGTCAGATTCTTCAGTTTTGGCGTCCCGGCGTTAAACTGAACAAAATATGGTTCCAGAGGTTGAGTAGGTCCACCAATAAGTCTCACGTATGCCCCTTTGTTGGATCCGTCTTCATAGTAGTTGGAGGCAGAAAATACTGTCAAGCACTGCCAATCAAAATAAAAAACGGGGTGACCACACACTTCTGTTAAAGGCTATGGAAATTGGGTATTATAATTTACCTGATTATTATGCATAAATTCATATCCTTCTGGTTTGCACTGAGGGAAAAATGGTATGCAATTTAGGATTTAATCATTTCTTTGTTAAATTATATGAGTCTCATACTTCATGGGACCGAATGAGAAGTTGGAGTCCATGTTTTTTCAACACTTTGGCAGTAATGTCGGACCCAAAGTAAGAGCCTCCTCCGCGAAAAGTGTTTGGCGTACATCCTACACCAGTCGATGGGTCAGACCATAAGATATCCAAAACCTACATTCAAAAAAAAAGAAAAAAAAGTGACAGAGATTTGCAGGTTAAACTATAGACTAATCTTATTTTGAATTTTCCATCCTTTCACTTATTCAATTTCCCCTCTTGTCAGAGTACATGATAAAGATCGGTCTGTTTTGAAAATGGGGGTCAGAAAAAGGAAAACAGGCAAAGGCAGTGTGTGTCACGAAAGAGTGAAAGGAACTTCCTTTCCTCTTTGATCCACACAAAGCCGTGGTCGTGGAGCTGGATAAGTATTCTAGGCAGATTAAATTAAAGATAGGCACATGCCTGCCTGTCCATTCAGTGCTTATCATCCATATACTCTCTCTCTCTACTTTCATTATACATTACATTTTGAGCGTCATTTCACACCTTTCCATATAGTTTGGGTAGACAGAGGCTCGCTAAGGGGATAAGTGGAAAGTGGGAGGTGAAAGGAAAAATTACGACGCTCAATTTAGAAGGAAAAAAGAAATTGTTCGTTTGTTCCATAAAAATAATTTTGGAAAAGTGGAAAGAAGTAAAGTAAAACCTCAACTTCCTTTGTTGTGAGGTGAAAGTGGCTACTATCATTACTCCATAAAGCTACACACTATCGTGAGTCGCTCTCTCTGTGAGAAAGGGAAAGTGATGGAGCTGCTAACAAGACGTCTTGTCGGTTTAAACTTAAAGTTAAGAGCCGTGGAGAAAGCGACCATTCACTCAGTCACTCGCTCGTCAGTCGATTTCGCTCCTTCGCTCCATCAGCACTTATTGTTGATTTGATGATGGAATAGATGGATGCCTGAGACGACCTTAGCTACTACTTCAGTATACAATAGAAGAGATTCGATAGATAAGGATGAACTAACAAGGTTTTAAGGCTTCATCCTTTTCCAACAACCTTTCACTTCACACAGAATGGGATGCATCTAAAAAAGAAGTCTTTTTTTTTTTTATCTTTTCCCTTCTCTTTGTTGAGTTGAAATGAAAGGAGAGAAAATGTCTTATTCCTCATCCTCATATCCTCACCAAATCCTGAGAAATACTTGATTTGGTTGGTTGTTGCATGCATCATCTCCAGATACACAAAGGAAAAGAAGTTTGTATAACCAAAGTAAAGTACTTTCTCTCCTAAAAGTTAAAACTTTTCTTTTTCCTTGTAAAAAGAAATAGACAAAGAGGTAGTAGCTATCCAATAGCTCACTTTGCTCTTTCTATCCGGAACATTAATCAACTTGTCGATTCACAATTCTCTAGACAAAGTGTTATTATTATTGTTCTTTTCCTAGTTTTGACTTATTGTCAAACAAACAAAGACGAGAGACAAATATTAAAAATAAATCGAGACTCAATTGAAACTTGGATTCAAAGGGTTTCCTTTCACATCTACATTTGTTTGTTGAGCTTTCATTGGACCCATTAGGCAATTGAGCATGAAATGAAGGAAGATGTAAATCTCACCCTTCTACTTTTCATGGAAGTGGATGTAGGTAGTTACCAATGTTCAAAGTGAAATTTTTGCATGTGTCAAAACAGATGAAAGGAGAGAAAGCATAGACAAATGTTGAGTTTGATAAACACATGATTACTCTGCTTGTTCCTTTGAATAGGGAGAAATTAATGAGAAAAGTTTATCCCCCCTGTCCTAACTTGTAACTTTTAAAGGTGAAAGTGGCATACTTTAAACATTTATTTTTACCTGTCTCCATTCCCCTGAACGAGTAGATGGAGATGATGTTGTATAGACTTCAGAAAGCTGTACCGCCCTTCCGTCTTCGTCCACCGGGGGTCTCAAGATTGAGACGTACTATACAGAAACAGAGAACGGAAAGTTAAATTCTGTATTTGGTATCATGAGCCCTATTTGCCATAAAATTACAATTTTTTGGCCACAAGACATACACACCCACAATTTCTGAGTTACTCAAAGAAAAGTATAGAAGGAGGGCACATAAGGGATTACCAAAGTTAGTAGTCACAAGGAAAGAAGGATTATTGTTGTGGTTTATTTGTGCACCTGAACATCCAATCCACTGAAAGACGTAGCATACAAAGCATAGAAGACACGGCGAAGGCAGTTCCTCTCCTCGCCCTTCTGCAAAATGACTTTCTCTCACGCCATTATGTACACAGATATCGTACACATGATAGGATCCCGTGATAAGAACAATTTGCAGAAATGGATGAGTTTCTCCTGTTGCCTTTGTGTAGCTTGCATATCAACTATTTATTATCGCGTCTTGTCTTTCTTCCCTGCTCTTTTGTTCATGAAATGACTGATAACGATGTGATACAATTTACCTGAAATTTTACTTTCTCCTTCCTTCCTTCCATCTGCTCCCAAAATCTCTTATCGCATACGTTCCATGTGCGTCTCATTTCTCAATTCCCAAGCAAGGATGATCTGACCTGACTACATCCATTTCTCAGAAAGTAGTACGAACGCCTATCTTACTCTCACACACACTCCTTCATTTCGAACAGAGGCTTTGAGTGCCAGGAGAGAGCATGGTTATGATTGTGAGGCACGTAAAATATTGTAAAAATAAAAGAAACAATCGCCATCAAATGAAATCGACTATTCTAATTTCCATGTATGTATGTAACCTATATGACTGTATTTTCCATCAGACTACCTACTCTTTCTTTACTTACTACTTGTTTTTCCCATTATGTTTCTAGGCGGATCCGAAAGGCTAAACTGGCAAAACCAAACACATTTTCAAAGACCTTTGGATTGTTTGTTTTTTAGGCAAATCAAAGAGATGGTCAAAGTATGGTAAAATACAGGTAAACAAGGCGACCACTCGCCTACAAATGTGTGTCAGAAGTCTGACTGACATTTTGGTAAGTGAAAGATACTTAAACATGCATGGCTCAACTGTGTACGCCGTGCCAATAAAGCACTAACTAGTCAACAAACAAACGGAGGGGAGAAAGCATTCATTAAATGAAAGTTGGAGTGGGATGATGGAATCGGACGGTTTTGACTGTTTGAATCCAGGTCACGCCTCCACACAGGCTACATACACATCCACTTTAGCACGGCTGAATAATAATAATAGTAATCAACCAGAGATCTATCTATCCTTCTGGAAGGCAAACTGGAGAGGGAAAGCATGGAGGACTTCAGGACTATGGTTCACCACACCCCATCTTGTGACTACCACTACTTGGTTTAAGTACTTACTTTAAAACGGTCGATGCCGTTAATGATTTTAAGGTCCGTCGTCTCTGATATTCCTCCATGGACAACCAACACACGACCATCAATAATTGTTCCCAAAGGTAAGCATCGGAATACTTGGTCGACTAAGTGTAACACTTTCCCAGCAAACACCTAAATCAAATCAAAAAGAGAGAAAATCATGAGACTTTGCTTAATTTAGGTGGTGAGGAAAGGTTGCATCTCTACTCTATCGAGTACATTTCATTCATTCATTCGTACCGCATTTACGGTACTCCTTCATAAATTGCGATGAAATAATATCTACTAGGATTCTAGGTTTGTTTCGAAGGAAAGATTTAAAAGTGCCACTTTTCGTGATTGAACATTTTACAACCTTTAATATTTAGCGATCTTCACGTCAGCTTTAACAAGTAGAGATAAGTTAACTAGATGGACATAATTGGATTCCCGCTGTCATCGCCGACTAAGAGATACTCAGGCTTTTATCTAGTATCTAACACCAAGATCTCAAAATCCTGTTACAGGAGAGAATGGACACTTAAAAAGAGGTGGCAGCAGCAATCAATTGAACCAGTGCAGTGGACAATTTAATTGGAAATGGCGGCAGAGGAATTAAACGGATCTGTTAGCATGCTTCCATTAATGCAAGGGACGCTCTACTTTCTTGAATACGCAGTAAACAATCAAATCAGCCTTCCAGTACTTAGAATACGAATTAATGATGACAGCTACTATCATTACATTGGATACATCACTATGTAAATAACAAGGTGGAAGGTGTGCAAAGTTTAAAAGGATCCAATCAAGAGTCAATTATCTAATGGTTGGATCTGCGAACTCTTAAAGCACTTCAGTCTTCATTTGTGACTGAAGATTCTTCGGTAATCATAACACAATTATTGGCCCCTTGTCCACTCCAGTACGGCTAACGACAAGGGCTTCGTTTACTACAATTCACTTGATAAACATCATTCTATTATCTCCCATGCTTTCACCTTTTATCTAACATTCAAGAGATTTGAAAGCTTTTCGCAGGGGAGTGATTAATAAACTCATTGTCAAAACACCGTGGGCGTTTTACTGTCTACAGATGAAGAGCAAACAAAATAGAGTGCTGATCAAAATATAACATTTTTGGACAAAGTCTCTCATATTTCCTATGTCCTATCTTAACTTTTGTCAGGCCAAACTAAAAACTCGGTTCAAGCTGGAGAAATGAAAGAGTGGAGGGAAAGTTAGTAGAAGAAAGTCTGGAAGAAAGCTGGATCATTGGACTGACAATGGGTTGGTAATGATAGAATAATATCTGACCGACTTGCATGTATGAAACAAGGTAACAGGATTCATAGCCCCAGCATTGAAATTCAATCACAAAAAGTAGGGTTTACTACTGCCCTACTTGGTAGTGTTTCTACCCTGAAATGAAACTGCTATCAGGGGGCTGGGGCATAGTGAGAATGACGCTTGAACGCTAAAGGCTGGTAATTCATTTTATATCAACAATCAAGACTCCGACCAACGAGCTGTCAATCAGGTGCTTACTCAATGGACTTCACAGTACAACACTTTTGTGGGTTATGGATTCATAATTAGTTCGACATGTCTTGCTGAATGAGACACATCCTAAATAACTTAATTGACCCCTAGATTGGTTCATTGTAATAATGTGACATGTTACATTGTATGGAACGATTACCTACATCAACTCTTTATTGATCAAGCACTTTGTTTGCTAAAGCAAGTGAACTATGCCCTTCGCTGGTCCTTTGACTGCCCTCCCTTATGCTTTCGTCGGTTAAATGAAGAGACGATAAATGATTGTAGGAACAAGTTGTACGGCCGCTACGGCGGTCTGACGCCTTCAACTCCCATGGAGAAACCTAAACTGGCCCACGCGATCGACATGAAAATAGTTGAAGATCTCCTGGTTCGATATGAGAAAGCGAAAGGAGACCCTGTGCAAGGCTCTGATTTTGGAGAATGGTTTCATGGCGACTGCTCGAAGTAAGGAGACTCTCGATCTCGGAATGAAGTACATCAAGGAAGTAAACCTGATTTGGAGTTTGACCACTCATCCTAATTCCTCCCTATTCAGTACAAGA
>JAQIWU010002878.1:0-10965 GCA_034696445.1 Isotomiella minor
ATCGAGTAACCACCTCGTTTTTTAATTATACCGAGTCAAACAGGAACCTTCAGTCAGGACAGGAAGACGGTGTGATCTTTATTTTTCATAACTTTTGCAAATACACAATTCTGACTTTGGAGTTTGACAGGCATGAAAAACATCCGTAGGAAAGTTTTATTTTTCAATTTTAGCGACATAAGTCCCACACAAAAATTGGTTGAGCATGGCTTAGAATAGAGCTGATAATTTTGCAATTTCTTTGTTAATGACAATGACATATACGACGACATAACTTTAAAGAGGGGGTATAAATTATGCATAAAGATAAAGATAGACCAGTTAAAAAATAGATACATGATATGGGCCTACAGCCATCAACGTAAGACTTTAAAACCTGATGCATGCAATTAGCAATTAACCGAAGACCCGTTTTTTATTGTAGGCTTGGCTTTAATGAAATTGTAGTAAAAATGTTAGGATTTAGGAATAGGAATGACATCATTTATAGCATCACACACCCACTTTGAGTTAAGACTTTAAGACACAAAAGCTATAAGTCAAGCGGGGCAAGGTGAGACTTCGCGTTGTTTCTTCACCTTTGCAAAGTTGCAGGGCAGGTGCATCTATCAGCACAAATATAGACACGTTAAACTTTTTTTATGCAAATATAAAAATGTTCGTCAGATTTTGCTGGTTTTATTTCCACTTAACCAGATAATAAAGGAAAAGGTTAACGATTATGATGATGATGAGATGACGATGGTTGTTGAGAAGCATCACGTTGTTGTTTAACATTTAAAGCAGTACAAACTTGGTGAGTGCTAAAACAATTCATTCGTCATTCTGACCATCTATACGAATGTATTGTGTGTGTGTGCATCTCGACGAATTGACACAAATGGAATTGTGGTGACCAAATTGGTCATGTGAGGAAAAAAATATAATGGAGTACATAGTCTGACCCATATCACAATAATTGTATAATTATCACAAAAGATGTGATCACGTAGTCACATTGTCCACCTGTAGAAGTCAAAATTGACCATTTTTCACTTGATTCTTTAGCAGAAAATATCAGTTATTTTGAAAAATGAGTGAATCCAAGCCAGAAACCTGTCCTTCACCGGACGAATCCAATCCCAAGACTGAATCACAAAAGGACCACCTTCCAATCTCACCTTCCCCCAAAACCGATCCTTCCTCTTCATCCTCATCCACAATTTCAATTCGACAACAAAACGCAGAAGATCTTCTATTCCAATTCTGCAAAACCTTTGTGCACATCCTGGAATCCACAGTGTTTCAGAAATCCGAAGGAGATGAGGAAGTGGATCAAGAAGCTGACCACTTTGACTCCTACTCTCGCTACGCAAGTCAACCAAACTACGCAAGCCTCCACCCTCATAATTCCTCCCCCTGCTTCCATCGACAGCAGAACAATTCAAAGTCTCAATCCCACTTTTACAAGCACAGTCAAATCCAAAGTTTCCAAAGCTTCCTGGTCCCCATCTCCGATGAGGAGTTTCCCTTTGAGAAGTACTTCCCTACTGAGGAGAGGGACTCCTTCCGTGACGTCTTTGTGGACGTCGCCTTCAGTCTTTTTCGAAGCTACGAGTACCAACTCCTCGTCCTCGTGAAGGAGGGGAGGAAGATATGTGAGATTGCAGACGATATTGTGCACAGGATGGTGGACCACTTCAAAGAGTCTCAAAGGGGGTTCAATCCCGACTTCATTAAGCCTGAGATCACCGCAAGATACCTCATAGGAATGGCCCTAGAACACCGGGAACCCGAAGGGATCATTTACAACTCGGAATGGAGTGCTGTGGAGATCCTTGAGAACCCTGGCATCGTTGTGGTGCAGACTGAAAATGATAGGACATTTTATCAGTCCCATTGGCAAAAGAATTTCGTAGGGATGAAGAAAAAGATTGGGTTCAAATACGGCTTCCGTCTCAACTTTGACTTTGAGACGGAGGAAATCATTCTGACCAATTTCGAAAAAGTCCCAGTCTCCGCCGTGTCCCCCCTCTATCTAAACTACACCTACTGCCTCACCGAACCACGGACTTTTGTCGAGTGTCGATCCAAGTTGGACAAAGAGCTCGGGGTAGAGGAAAAGATGAGGAAGTATGGACTCCTCCAAGAAATGGAGATCAAGGACAAGGTAAAGGAGTTTCAAATCAAGTTGTCAATCCAGAAGCAGGAGGAGGAACAGAATTCCCACCAGGTCATGAAACAAGTCGTGCATCTAGGGGAGCGGTTTGACAAGTTGAGGTCAAAGCTGACCAAGTTGGAAGAGCGGGGGGTGATTCGGAAGGAGGATGTCGGGGTTACGAAAGCAGCTTTGATTAGGTCTAATTATAATGTCAGGTTTGAGATTAAGCCATGAAAGATGATTACAAATTATGAATTATTGTCAATAAAACGTTTTTATGAAAGCAAAAAAGTTGTGATTTATTTTTGACCTACCACCCAAAGAAAGAAAGGTAGAACACAATGGCTTCTTCCCCCATCCTGGCAATGGCATAACTGATCATAATGGCAATTACAAGACGATTGAGCCCAGACTCTAAAATCCTACTCCTCATCTTCATTCTATGTAAGTAGATGAACATGAGGAGGAACGTTGGAAGTAGGAGGGCATGGAAGAAATTGGTACGTTGGGAATTCAGAAGGTTGTCCAACTCCGTTTTGATCAGGGTCCATTGTGTCTCAAGAGCTTCCAATTCCTGTAATTGCTTTTGGTTTTCCTCCATCAATTTTCCATACTCCTTCACTTGTTCTCGAGCCTCTGCATGATTGTTTGAATGTTCATAAGCGGAATGCCAAGAGAACATGGAGGAAGCCCCCAGGATGGCTGGGATGAGAATGGCTCCACCTCCTGTGAGTACCATGAAAACACTGCCTCCGGCTGCCATAAAACCAAGGCCAAGATTCGTCCTGTACCCCCATTTACTATCGTCAACCATCTTTTGGGCGTCCAGTTTCTCAAAGTGAAGGTGCTGGAAGCGCATTCCTGAGGGATTGCAAAGATAATGCAGAAACCTATGTACACACAACGGAGAATGAGAATGGGTGAGAAGCATTGTACCGATAAGTTTTGAAGCCACGTCCAAATCCGCCTTGGCCTCTTCTGTCATTTTGTTAAGGCCAGACAGCAACCGAAAGTTAATTTTGTCTGAAAGCTGCAATCCCCTAAGTTTGAACTCAACGTTGTCCAGTTTAAATCTTGCTTGGGAGAGCTTGTTTGCAATCCTTGAAGCATCTTGAGTGTTCTTTAGGTCCCTGGCCTTTTCCTGAATTTTGTAAGACATTTCCTCCAGGACAAGTTTATTGTAGACAGCCCATCCAACTGCAAGGGTCACGATCACGAAAGCTTTGCAAGTCAGGAGGCTTTTCACAACGTTGGCAGGGTTGAAGGAAATGGGGGAGGATGAGACGGCTTTAATGTTCGAATTTAAGACAATCTCAATGCTTATATAACTGTTGGAAAAGTTACCTGATGGAGTTGTGACAAGGATATTGTTGACTACATTTGTCACTTGAGGTGCAAACACGTTGGCTATGTTGAAGGCTTCTTTTGCTAGGGCTGGATCAGTTTTTCCTCCAAGAGGTCCCATACCACGGTGTATGAGAGTCAGAAGTGCCGGTCCTCCCTTCAGAGAACATTACGTTAAGACCAAACGGTAGGACACGTCCATGTCTTATGTTACTTTACCGTCATCAAAAGGTCGAGCAAACGACTTTTATAATCCAGCTTTACCCCAGCGTCCCCATGCTGAAACGTACTGGAAAGTAGAAGTAGACCGATGACTAATTTGCTGGAGCAGAGTGAGAAAGCCATTTTCTTATGTCACAATTCCACACTGAACTGATCATTGGAAACCTCACTTCAACTTTAAGTCGTTGGAATTGATGGAAGGAATTCATACGTGTCAATTTCTCCGTGGTGGACGGAAGGTACGATAAGATAAAACATTACACAGGATGTTAATTTGCAGAATGACGAATTCCATAACATTGCACTACAATCAATCGCACATTGAACAAGTTGCGATTTGAAACGTTGGATGTTTTGCGAAATCTGTTTTTGCGCAAGGAATCGAGTGGTTTTCATGTAGTATGACCTCATCAAAGTTTTGTGTCTTATTCATTGCATCAAAGTTCATGAAATCCTGTCAAAGGTTATCTTCTTGTTTACAGCATTTATTTGGACAGATAAGATGCTGAGTATGACATGAGGTACCTAAAACGGTCAAATTCAAATGCAAACATAAATTAATTTAAATGAAGTTTTCGCTTTTTTGAGTCTGAGGACTTTCTCATATTATGCATTTTTAAAGAAAGTTGAGGAGGGTCTATTTGACATGTTGTTGAGTTTATGTAAAAAAATATGAGAGCTACAGGTACCTTTTACAGTAATTAAGCAAATTACTGACCTCGTCTTCACAATGGTCATTAACTCTTTAAAAAAAAACGCATATAAAGTTAGGTTTCGCGTCCTTCTGAAAGTTCAGTGTAAGCATCATCCACAAAACCAAGGGTTCGCATTCGCTCACATTTTTGTCATCAACGAATCAAACATGGTAAAGACCAAACAATCTAATATTTTAAAATCTTTTCACCATTTAATTTTTCAGGCATTCAACTCAACCAATAAAATTTATTTGCTACTTGGACTTGCCACTTTTGTGCTCCTTGGATCTGTTCACTGTGCACCACCCAAACAATCATCGGAGGTTGTCGCTGAAGGTGCACTTTCATCTCGCAAAGGACCGGGGCAAAATGCTACTACTACCCCAATAAAGCCAAGGTATCTAGATAAATTATCAGGTAGTTTTTATAACCACCACATTCCTGTATTCTTAAGGTCAAGTAGTGGCCCTAAAAACAATACTTCCACCCTCACATCTGCAGGGGTCATAAAAACATCTTCGCCAATAACACGAGTACAAGACCAACATTCTGGCAACAACCAACAACAAGAACATTCTCCATTACGGGCACATGGTGCAGAAAATGGAAATGTTAGTGGAGGCAGTGAGGAGATAACAGTTGGCACTCATCTGATAATGACCAACAGTAAAAGTCCTAATGTGAAGAGTGGACGTCCTTCCCTTGCTTTCTCATCCAGTGTCCCCAGTGACCATCCACTTTTTAAGCAACCAAACCAAGAGGAGAGAGAACAACAACACCAGGGGAAGAAGAAATTGCCATCAAGTGTCACCACAAATTAGCCTCTTTAGAAGGATTGGTGCTACATTTATTTCTTTCAAAAATCATAAAATGTTTTAGGTTTAAGCCCTTAGTACATCAACATGTACACTTTGAACAACTTTCTGTTGCACTCCGATAAAAATTTCGCAATGATACGTCCCTTCATCGCTTTTGTTAATGTTTTCAATTTGCAATGTAGAGACACTGGTCGAATTATGACTATTTTTATCCAATGTCACACTCATCCGATTGTCCCGAATAATCAGAGAGGACCCGGATGAAATAAAATGTCCGGTCTTTGCTTCCTCATCCTCCTCCAGTTTCAGCCAGACGTTGGGGAAATGATTGGCATTCTCCAAGATGCAACTAAGCTGGAGGGTTTGTCCAGGAGAAAGTGTTTGGTTTGGAGAAATTGAGGAGATTGAAGGTAGTTGAAGAAATTGTCCATCTTCTTTAGCAGTTCCTCCCACATTTATGATTGCTACAACAACCAAATTTTTGATGTAAAAATATGGCCAAAATGTTGGTTTTTTGTGAACTTTAATTACCAAGAAAGACAAAAATAATAAAAGGTGGCATAGTCAACGAAAGACTTGTCTATATTTTATTGAAAATTTCTGGAACAATTAACGATTAACTAATTTTAATTAAATACTGATACACCAAAAACATATTTTTGGCGAGAAACATTGCATCACTTGTATGCAAAGACTCGTGCCATTCATTCAAGGTGAACTTCCTCCCAGCCTTTTTGCTAGACATTGTCATTGTTCCGTTAAAAAAAGCGATTCACTTTATTTCGCAATCTCTGCTCTTTGTTTCAACCGCCTGAGTCACAAATGTTTATAGGAACAATGTCTCTAGGGTCGCAGGTGTGACGCTGGAATTCTTTAATAGCAAACCATTCTTTTCCTTCCTTTGCCTTCACATTCAACATTCGGTTCTAATTGATGTCATATATTTCCTACGCTCTAGGATTCCCATGGGAAGGAGTTGACGTGGGATGGCTTATGGTATGGTCGCTTCCACTTTCACTTTTTCCCCTTATTTAAATTGAAGGGAGCCATAGTCATATTTCATTTCATTTCATCTCTTCTTCTTCGTCCTCCCTTCCTCATTGATTACCGATTCTCCTGCCTATGCAATGCAACATCTTGGCGGATCTTTTCCTACTTTCTTTTTTGCTTTTACTTTCACTTTTCTCAGGTTCTTAGGTATTACCTAACTTTCCCCGTTGTTGGTTTGGTTACAGATGGATGATAATTTGCCTCAGCCGTCACTCAAAGACTAATACCTTATGGCATGGCAACCATTTGCAAATAAAGTTCTCTCTCTCTTCTTCTGGACTTTTAGGACGTTTAGTTTTATTATGATTGGAGAGGAGAAAGCTGGAGGATGTTTCCTTCGGCTAGGGGAATTAAATAATTTTATCCATTGAGAAAGATGACTGTCTTCTTATGTGCCAAGAGAAAAAAATTGCGTTTGTGCTGACATGAGGGATTTTATGTCCCACACTCTTACGAAAGAGGTTGGGCTGAAGAGAAAGCTTTTTGTATGCCTATCACTGTAATTTTCTTTACAATGATTTATGACTCAGTTCATTAGATAAAAAAAAGTAGACTAAATTTGAGAAATGTCGTGTGTGCACAGATTGTAGGCAAACACTTCTTCCATTTTGTGTGGAAACAAGAGACTGTAGTGGACCTATTCCAGTCTCTCTTCTCTTTTTGAAATGACATTCCTACGAATTGAAAGAGAAATCATTCAATTCCACCTCAAAATCCTCCTGACAATAGGTCTGTCTGTTGCTTTTGTGTTTTGTGGGGAGTCGTGACAAGGAATTGTTTTCCACTTCTTGTCAATCATTCATTCAGAGGCTATAACCAAGTTAGTTAGTTAGCTTTAGCGTATTGGAGAAAGCATCTAGACAAAGCCACACAGAACGTGGGAAGAACTGCCTGTGGTGCTTGTAAACTTTTCTGTAAGTCAATTAAAATGCGGGGACTGGTAGTGGAGTCGCCTTGGCATTTTACATGGACTGACTGTATCTGTCTAAGAAGAAGTAGAAGGTTGTATGATGATGATGACACGGCGAGATAGAGAGTGAAAGCAAAGCACGAACATACGTCAGCCTCCATACAAACAAAAACTGGATGGAGGCAAATGAGCAACAGAGGGAGAAAGGAGAGAAAGTTGCGTTGTATTTTGTATATCCAAGGATGGAAACAACTGAAGCAAATTGAAGTCCCTTAAGAGTCGTTTTAACAGGCCCGCATTCGTAGAGGATGCTTTCTCCTCTATCCATCTTTCTTTGTAACGGTTGCAACACAACCTTCCTCTTTATTAGCACTTTCACTTTTCTTCATCCATCCAGTTTGCATACATTTCCCTCCAGGAGGAAGAAAGACCGTAAACCATGAAACGAGACAGGAGGAGGAAAGTAACTGACTGATGCCTGTGAAGGACTGATAAGACTTTCACCCTATAAAATGACTGATGTCGAAACCTGGAAATGTAGTAGGATGCAATCTTATTTACAGATCCAACCGTCAAACCAATTGAATTAAACAGGAGAGCACAAGAGGAAGGACAAAATTTATTGGGGAAAATAAACAGCAACATTGATAAAGATTTCCTTCCAATTTAATTTAATTTCACTCCAAGAAAACACACATTCTCTGAAAGAGAAAGCAACAGCCACCTGTGCTCTCCAAAATCAGGAGAAAAAGTGAAAAAGAAGCAAGTGTCAAATTGTCCAAAAAAGCAGACGCATTTGTCTCAGTTTGTGGCAATTGTAGTAAATCCTTTCCAACAACTTGGGCATTACGCAAAAAGTAGGAGAAAGCAAACCAAGTCCCAAGGAAGAGGAAAACAAGAGGTAGCTATCTATCCATGTAGAAAAAGTAAGTAAGAGTATGGATAAGACGTGTATGTATGGTTGGCCTACATTTTTGTTTGGCTGTGGGGGATAAGACTAGAGCTTAACCTCTATAAGAAGAAGAAGGCATCATTTCGAAAGTTGGAAAGACTGCGGATATTTCAATTTTTTACCTTTTTTTCCAGAGCTAAATTCAATATCGTAAAGTAGAATTCAATACCTTGAAATTGGAAGTTTGATAGCGAAAGGATTGAGAGAAAGTTTGTATAGATCCTCTCTGTTGATTTCCATCTTGGATAGAGTTTTTTTTTTCTTCAAAAAGTTGCATCACAAACTTTTGAAAGCGTGTTTGACAAGTTGGTTCAAATTTATGTGGATCTGATTGGTTTGAAATGATTGCATGATTTAGACTCTACAATAATGAATTAGACTACAGAAAAAGAAGATGCAATTCCCTGGTTTCAAATGAGATGGATACAGTCAACATTATGCAAGATTATACCCGAGACAGGGCTGAAATATATGAGAAAGAAAGTTACGTCAAAATGTGCAAAGTCCCACAAGAGTCGTTTGGAATGCCCCATAAAAGCGGACGTAATCTCTTCTTCTCGTTGCTTTCTCTTCTCTAGTCAACTTTATATCTACTACTTTCCCTTTTCTGCCTTTCACTCTTGTAGAATGTGTGTAATGTGATGATATCATCAACTCCCTCCTTCCTACTACGATGCGATGCGATGCGATGGTAAGATGTGATAAGTTAAGTCGGAGAGAGAAGGTTTTGTTGCCTTGTCATCTCATCTCCCTGCCTTTTGCTTACATCTCTACACCAGCCGTGTGTATTATATAATCCTCCTCTTTGGTAGAAAATATCTATCTGGTAACATCAGCCAAGGAATGACTACTCTTTTAGATAGCCCAAGTTGATACCAAGTTACTTTACTTTACTTGCATACATACTTTCCTACTCAACACATTATTCGAGTTGACTAACTTTCCTTGTCAAAGAGAAGAAATGTTCCTTCTTATAGAGACAAGGAAGGGAGGGAGACAATGAAAAATTAATAGCAATGAAGGAATGTCTTAAGATCAGCCATTACTTATTGTATCCTACATAAACGTCACAAAAATATTATCGATGACTTAATAAAATAAAAAGATGTGAACGGCTTTTTCATCTGAGACAGATGAGATGCAATACTTCTGGAGAAAGCAAGATACATTAACCTTGAGCCTAGCATAAATACTTGATTATTACAGTCCTCCTCTCTCCACGGTATTTTTTGAGGCGTTGAGCGAGGGTGAATTAATGCTTTCTCAAGGATTGCTTCCCGACCAATTGTTCGTGAGAAAAGAGAGAAAGAGAAAAGTACATTGAGAGAATAAAAAAAGAGAAGGAAACTAAGCTGAAAAATGGCTAGAAAAAGACAAAAACAGGAGACTGAAATAAAACAAGGAATCGTAAATACTGCAGCAGGGAGAAAGGAGTGTAGTTTAGTCTTTCTCTTTTTGTGCGTGTGCATGTGTGTGAAGTAGTGAAGTGCAGTAGTATTTATAAGACTAGTGAATTCTATGTAGAAAAAGAGAATTGGGAAGAAGGAAAATGAGTCAGAGAGAACTGTAAGCTTTTATCTGTGGGAGACCTACTTTCACCCGAGCAAGCAAGCAAGCTACGATGTGATATCCTGTTATGGCATGTATTTTATGCCAGTCTCTATTATTCTAAGTATTCCTAGAGAGAGAGAAAGTAGAAAGTAGCAGCGAGGACCAACGAGCCGATTCTACTCGGCAGTTGGAAACTTTACTTTCTCTGCTGCTTTCTCCTCCGTATGTTCAGTCCATCCATGTTCATGGTTGTGGTCTTCGTCTGGTATGCTCTCTCTCTAGATTTTGTTCAACATTTTGACTACCCAAGCCCACATACACTAGACAACTAAAAGGCCAGACAGGAAGAATAAAGAAAAGTGCACGCAGAACGAAAGAAAGAAAGCGATGAAAGTATATGGGGGAGAGCATGGTCTCTGTAGATGTGGTGAAAGGGATTCACTAACTATGCTTTCGATTCCATTTGGTTACTCTAGTACAGGAAGGAATTCAAGACCAGACCAGAGACCATTTGAGATAGATCGTCGTACGGTGAAAGCAGGCAGACTTTCTCCCACACACACACAATCACAAACAGCAACTCCTCGGAGGTAGAGGGATCTTTGTGTTCTCATTTCAGAGTTTTTGGATTTAGTACGTCGGTGGATTGTGGATCGGACGGAGGTTGGCTTTTCGCTGGCTCGTAAATACGTATACGCTGTATGGATAGGCGGTGGCTTTGACTTTCTCCTCGAGTAAAAGTAGAGTAAAGGAGAGAAAGTGAATGAAGGTCTCCGCTTTTTTTCCTTGTGCTGTTCCACTTTTTTCTTCACTGGACTGAATTGACTGCAAAATTTAAGCTGTGTTGTGCTGTTGTGCTACACACAAATTGGAACCACTTCATGTCACCCAAAAAATACCAAAGTGGCTCACAAAATTGAATTGTTGTTGCCTTCTTTTTTCCCTTCAAAATGAAAGTTCCATTCTTCAAGACTAGATGATAGTGCATATATGGAGGTAGAGGTTTAATAGATTGTTGATGGGAAAAGTGAATGAGGGTAATTCAATCAAATTCAATGAAAAGTGAAAGTCGGCTGGGGGAAAGTGGGTTCAACAGTTTGTTTATTGACAATAAATTGGGACAACAAAAGAGACAGACAGGTAAGGAAGAAGAATGTCATTCAAACTTGCTTTTGTGAATTGTATTATGTTGTTGCATTCAAAAAGCGGGCAATAGACTTTGAAGCCTTTAAAAAGTAGGCAACTTTTACTAATTAAATTCAGATGGGTTTATGAATTTCTCC
>JAQIWU010002879.1:0-10964 GCA_034696445.1 Isotomiella minor
GTTACGAGGTTTGAATTGTTCTTTCTTGGAAGCACTTACAAAGCTTGGTTTGGTTGTAGTATCATTGGGGTAGTGGTGGCATCGATGTAAAGAACCAAACTTTCACCTTGTGATTTTAAATTGTCACTCCAAGCTTCGCATACATGATTTGTTCTTCGTAGAACCAAGCCACGTTTGGACTTTATGTTTACCTTCCAAATATGGAAATAATGAATATTGCTGATTGGTTTCAGTTCACGTGTGCGTTATCCTAAATGGCATTGTGTCTTGGTACACGGGGTGACGTGATACATTTGTATGAATCTAGCACATGGATAGGTAGTATACAGATTGCAATTAGTCAGGCGTACTGTTTACGGTATAAGGGAAATGAAGTGTGTGGGTTCAAATTGGTATTGTTGAATGATGACCTCATGTGGCACAATTTCCCATCTCTAACATTTGGTCACTGATGTGTTGGTAGACCATTAACTCATATTTTGACGCATTTCGTGATAAGACAAACATCTGCAATCGTAAAGACCAAAAGTGTGAACATCAAATCAATCAATGACTGAATGAAATCATTAACAAAATTATTGCTGTGCCCAGAAGTCCACGAATGCCACTCGGGGCAGTGTGAGACATATTCTCAATTGTCATTGTTCACACATTATCTTTTATAAAAATTGACGTTTTGCACTTCAGATTGTACTCTAGTGGTGTAGGCAATCATTAACCGGCCGGCATATAGGGCCATAAATTACCAATGCAGAACATGTCCTTTTAAACAAAAGTTGTCACAATCTGCTATCATGTTATTAGAATTTCAAAGAAACTATAAAGTAAAGTGGGGATGGGATGATGCCAATATGTTTGTTTCTACATGATGCAATGATTCACTGAAGTCCCAGTGAGAAATAATTTGTGGGGTTGAAAATATTGGGGGAATCAGTGGCAGATGGAAATTCACTAAAGTTAAAAGATTTGACATGACGCTTGAGACCCAAAGCCACGCGCGTCCTATATTGTATCGTATGATGTGATTGCAAAATCAGCAAACTTCTTTTATTCGTTTAGCAAGAATGCATATGAAAAATGCATAATTCTTGATTCCTTAATGAATTTCATGGTTTTAATTTGTGACACAGGCGGAAAATATGTGCCCCGAGCTATCTTGTTGGATTTGGAACCTGGGACAATGGACGCTGTTCGTTCGGGAGTTTATGGAAAGCTCTTCCGCCCCGACAATTTCGTCTTTGGGCAGTCTGGAGCAGGCAACAACTGGGCAAAGGGACATTACACTGAAGGGGCCGAGTTGGTAGACACCGTGCTAGACGTCGTGCGAAAGGAGGCTGAAGGATGTGACTGCCTTCAAGGGTTCCAACTTACTCATTCTCTTGGAGGTGGTACCGGGTCCGGTGAGTATAGCCATCACCGTTAAAGCTTCCACTAAAATTGTGTGGTTACCTCACGGTTTCATTTCGTTTACAGGAATGGGAACCCTCCTCATCTCAAAAATCCGTGAGGAATACCCTGACAGAATTATGAACACCTATTCTGTTATGCCGTCCCCAAAGGTGTCCGACACAGTTGTCGAGCCATACAATGCCACCCTTTCCGTCCACCAATTGGTAGAAAATACCGATGAGACCTACTGTATCGACAATGAAGCCTTGTACGACATCTGCTTCCGAACTTTGAAGCTGACCAACCCCACTTACGGTGACTTGAATCACTTGGTCTCACTTACCATGTCAGGTGTCACAACCTGCCTCCGCTTCCCTGGTAAGTAATCAAAGTACTGGAAACTTGGTTGCTTACATTTCTTATTATCTTGCAGGTCAACTCAACGCTGACCTTAGGAAACTGGCTGTGAACATGGTTCCTTTCCCACGTCTCCACTTTTTCATGCCTGGATTTGCTCCTCTGACAGCTCGAGGTTCCCAACAATACAGAGCCCTCACCGTCCCCGAACTCACCCAGCAAATGTTCGACGCCAAGAACATGATGGCTGCTTGCGACCCTCGACATGGACGCTATCTAACCGTTGCTGCTATCTTCAGAGGTCGCATGTCAATGAAGGAAGTCGATGAGCAAATGCTCAACATCCAAAACAAGAATTCCTCCTACTTCGTTGAATGGATTCCAAACAATGTTAAGACCGCAGTTTGTGACATTCCTCCAAGGGGTTTGAAGATGTCTGCCACCTTCATTGGCAACTCCACTGCCATTCAAGAGCTCTTCAAGCGTATTTCTGAGCAATTCACTGCCATGTTTAGGCGTAAGGCTTTCTTGCATTGGTACACTGGAGAGGGCATGGACGAGATGGAATTCACCGAGGCGGAATCCAACATGAACGACTTGGTCTCCGAGTATCAGCAATACCAAGAAGCCACTGCTGATGAAGAGGGCGAGTTCGAAGATGAGCGTGAGCAAGATGTGGAATAAAGGAAATTCTATATAATTTACCCAAGGGATCAAAACTCAAGATTTCAGAAAATAGTGTAATTGTCATAATCTAAGCATGATGAACCATTCCTTTTATGTATTTCTATAAGAATTCCATCCAAAAAGGCATTATAATAATCCTAAAAGACCAATACCAATTAAGCTTTAAAACAATTAATAATTGTGAACCAACTTTCTATAGATTACTCGTTTCACTTGGGGTAATATGAGAAACTAACTTATTTAATCGTAGTCTTTCGTGGAAATTCAATGCATATTAAAATTACTACTTTTCTATGATTTACTTAAATAAAGCAATCTCAACACCATACCAGCTAGCTCATCGCGACAATTTAATTATGGCGTATGAATTCGAAGCCATTCAACTATCTCAGTTGCCCCATGGCATAAAACTACTTTGTGACCTTGCACTCTGGCGGCTTTCACATGGTAAATACTCAGACCTGGTCTTTTCATTCACTGTCAAAGTCAAAAGTTTGAAGATATTGATTGGCCCTGGTCAGTTGTACCATGGTGTGGAAAACAGTCATCAAATCTTGCATCGCCATCCCCTCGTCTTGTTCCAGTCTTCCTATTTTTGGAATTTTCCGACACAGACCACACAATTCTACACCAATTATTGCAGCCTCGAACCATTTGTTTAGGACAGAGCGTCACATTTCGACAACTTGCAGGAGAATGGGACAAGCCAAGGCTGAAGTGGATGGAATACAAATTAATTATGACAGGACTGGAAATGGACCTCATCCTGTCTTATGCATGCCGGGTGCCTTGGGTATAAAATATCTATCTGGTTTTGTTGCAGTAAATTGCTCATTTGACACTGTAGGATTCATCGAGTCTGATTTCGCCCCAGTGCTTCCGAAGTTTGATGAAAGCAAGTTTACTCTTATTACTTGGGACCCTCCGGGCTATGGGAAAAGTCGCCCACCAGACAGAGACTTTTCTGGAGGCTCGCAATTTTTTCACAGAGATGCGAATTGGGCCAACTCTCTGATGAAGGTAAAACCGTACGTTAAATATCAAATGGCTTTATAATAAGACTGCGTATTTCAACACAAAGGTTTTGGGCTACCCAAAATATTCAGTTCTTGGTTGGAGTGGTGGCGCAAACACGGCAATGGTCATGGGTTTCAAGCATCCCAATTCCATCAGAAAATTAGTCCTGTGGGGTGGAAATTCTTACATAACCCCTGAAGATGTGGAGTTGTATAAAAGTAAGTACTCAACTACAGTAAGCCAGGCATGTACCTAAATGTTTGCCTTTTTTGATTGATTGTATCAGAGGTAGAGAACATTGACAATTGGTCAGCAGCCATGAAGGCTCCTATGATTAAAATGTACGGGGAAGACTACTTCCGCAAGTCTTGGTCCGAGTGGACAGGACTTTTCTTGGGAGTGTATGAAAATGAAAACGGGGATCTATGCAAAGAAGGAATAAAACAAATCCAAGCACCCACGTTCGTAATTCATGGAATGAAAGACGCAATGGTTCCTCTCTTTCATGCTCAATATATTAAAGACAACATTAAGGACTCCAGGTAATAGCAAGTTTAGGTTAAAGTTGTTTATTGATAAGTTTCTAATTGGCGATTTATAGATTGCACGTTATGAAAGACGGCAAACACAACCTCCACATCAAATATGCAGACGAATTTGTTGGACTCGTTGAAAAGTTTCTACAGGAGTAAGGGAAGCACAGGGAACTCTTAAATCTCATCTTGTCATCTTCCTCAATCTCTAAACTGGCAAAATGATTGTGCAGTACATTTTTGTAATGGCAAAATAGGATAAAGATTACTTGACCATACAAAAAATAATAAAGCATCCAAAATGTACAAAAAAACCTATATGGCTTAAATAAGTAGTGAGATAATACTGAAGAATACAGCATAGCGTATAAAGCTTTTGAACAGTTATTAGCGTCGAAATTACAAATGTTATTGACCCTGCTCGATCTGTATCATACAAATACAAACTGCAAGATACTAAATACGACACCTAAACAGCAGGAAGCAACATTATTGTCAATATAAAAGTACATAAACAGGTAAGTTTTGTTCTAAAACCCAAATCCAATTTCAATTAGCCTGCAGGAATAAGCGATATATCGGAAATTCACAATTTTAGGTTTGGAACTACTCTTGCTTCGAACAGGAAACCGCTCAATGCGCTGATCTGCATACTAAGTATCCGGGCCCTGTATTACAATAAAATTGTTAGCATTTTTGGTTGAAACTGCAGCATCTAAGAATACCTTCAATTTGTAGATCACTTTGTAAAGAACGGATGGTTCAAGTCGGACGACCGAACTTTCGCAACTAACTTTCATTACTGATCTTCGTTTGCAAGTAATGCTTTGATTCGTTTGGTAAATTAAAGAGTTGGTGGACTGGACTTGAATTTGTATGGCGACATCATAGCATGCATCGTCCTGGTCTGGAGCAGGAAATCCAAGATGCGTAAGAATTATAGGGGCATCCACTTCAAACCTATGAACAAGGTCCAGTTATATAGCGTTTGGTTACGGAAAAGGAAAGCTACTAAAAACTTACGAATCGAAATATAGGATATTGGACACATACGGATACACCATGTCTGTCAATCGGACAGCGAAATGAGCTGTATAACTATTGTTGGTGCTACGCTGT
Organism: Isotomiella minor; assembly: GCA_034696445.1. Lineage (NCBI taxonomy): Eukaryota > Metazoa > Arthropoda > Collembola > Entomobryomorpha > Isotomidae > Isotomiella > Isotomiella minor. Next base: position 5,103 of record JAQIWU010002879.1, read on the forward strand.
TTGTCGGAAAACTTTAAGAGAGGCAAAGTCGACCTCTTGTCCTTGGTGCAGCTTAAGTGTTGCAAAATGCAGACACTGTCTTCCAAACTCAGCAAACCGGAAGGTACAACAGTTAAGGCGAAATCCTCAGCAGTCATCAAAGGGAAGCGTATTAAAGGAACAATGGATGAAATATCTGATTTGGACATATTATTGGCAGTTGATGGCACGACCTCCATGGAACATTCAGCACCAGTAGCATCGTCTTTATTTGGCTGTTGGTGCACTGAAGCCCATCTATTAAAAAATCCATATTTAGAATAATACAAAATTACAAAAACAGAAGGTGTTACTTCAGCACTCCAAGGAAAAGATCAAGTTCGGATATATCCAGTTCATCTTTAGACAGGAAATACTGCAGGTCCTCAATGGTCATATTAACGAAATCAGTAGGTGTTGAATCTTCAAATGCCATTAATTGGTACAGGTTCCTAAACAAAGCCAGAAGAAAACGGATTTTTTTACTTCCACTTCCAATAATACAAAACTTGACATTACCCCATTATCCACCCTTCAGCCTTCATCTCCAACTCTTTGTCCTCCAATAACTTCCCAGCTTGATACACACTCACGGCGTTGCGTTCATTCAGGTCACTCTTCAACAACTCTGTACACTTTTCGGCTAAATCAGGTAAATCGTACTTCCGGGCAGCATACAAAAGTTCAACTGCGTCGTGTATCGTCGTGTCTGGAGACAAGGTGGACGTATAAATGAACTCCAACATCACAACCCAGGTTTCAGCACTGTCAACGTCAACACAATGAAGTCTTCTTAGGAATGCCTCAGAGGATTAATCTTACTACCTTATGTCCTCCACCAGTATCACATCTCCTTCCTTCAGTGGCCCGTTCAACATTGCCTCAAAAACTTTGAAAAAGAACAAGAATCCCTGCAATTGATCCCTCAAAATTGCTTTATTCACTTTGCCTTACCTGGTGATGCTGCAATGAGAAGAAGTTTATGCGCTGGAATCAGCTTCCTTGAACAATTGTTGGCAGTTGTAGAAATTAGTGAGAACGTCACATCCGTGTGGAGTCCCTGCCGAAGAAAGTAATGCAGACGAGAGGTGGGTGTGGAGTGAACTTTCCTCCAATCTGCAACTTTTCCAGCCATGGCTTCACTTTAGTCAAGTTGTTGAGACAAATTCATTAAAGCGTCGGGTGGTGGTGGTAGGCAGTTACACTGTAAAACACAACCATATATCAGTCAGTATTAGAAGTCATGCTTTAGTCAATCAGTTTTGACTTGAATTTGCATGGACCAAACAATTCATAATGTCAATCACCATCCTGTCTGTGTGCAGTGCAAATAAATTAAGAAAATTAGGTATTTGCTCATTATTATGCAATGGGACCAGACAGACGAGGCTAAAGTCAAAATCCAAAACGACTATACCGGAAAATAGAAATAAATACCTCTGTAAAATATACAGCAGCTAGAACCTAGTGCAACAGCAGCAATATTTCAATTTGCTCGCGATTGCACTGCACAAAAATAATTTGCTAAATTCATATGCAGACAGAGTAGTGCGAGGGTGTGAAGTGAATTATTTGCTCCAAGTTATTGAACCCTTCTGTTCTGTTCTGCTGTGTAGTGCGTCTTAATACTTTTTGAGATAAAAGAACCCGACGAGAAATATTACTTTTAACATGCTTCATTAAAAATAATATAATACTTACTTGTAGGAAGAGGAAATCTGCAATTCTAATGGATTCATCACTGCTTCCACTCAACAGACTCTGCCTGCAAACTGCCTATAAAAATTTGTATTCTTATTTCATGCTTCTGCTGATATCATATCCCAAACTCCTACCAAAAAAACCGAATCTCTCTCGTCTATATAGTCTGGTCCCGTCTCCACTTTCAACACTACAAAGCTTTTAGAACAAATCTACCAGACAAAACTTTTGTTCCACAAAAAAAGCTACATGGCCAGAAGCGTTGTTGAGAATGTACCATGCATACCATGGCTTTTTGCTTGCCACAGGGAGCTTTTTTTGTCATGACTGATTGATTACAACTATTCACAGGTAGTGATGATGATGACTATGACAAAGTCTATGATTATTAAAGCTTTGCTTTCGCTAGATTAAACAATGCAAAGGTGGTGCATTTACATGTGACACAACCAACAATGACTCGAAGGTTAATTGATGGATTGACATTGCTGTTTATGACAGTCTAGCTAACAATAAGTGCATCTTGCTTCCTACTATCCTACCAAAAAAATCTCGTAGCTTCTTCAATCGACACTTCATGGGAGATAAGGTGGGTGGCATTCTCATCATTATATTATTATAGAAGCAACATAACGGAATTTTATGCAAGTGCAAATTACTTCCTCCACTTAGACAACAGACCGAGTGTCAATTACTACGATGGATGAGTGCCTCGGTAGAATTCGTGATGTCTGATTCACTACCAGTGACCTATATTGCATTTGTAATAAAGTAATGTACAATTTGCTGAGTGAATCTAACTCACTAGGTTTATTCAAAAAGAAAAAATGAAAATGGTACATGACAATATCGTGTATGTAGCATAAACAGATCAACTTAACAAAGCTAATAAAGAAGAACGTTAACAATGCACTAATACAAACTAAGGTGTATGTGATAAGATTTAACTTGGTACTCTAAACTTTCTACCAATTTATTGCTTTTGTAAAGCAAAAACCATAAACTCGGATAATGTAATTTATTCTAATGCTAGTGGGTCCCGCGGCTGGCCAGAAGCCCCTTGGGAATCAATTTCAATCTCCTCCTCTACTTCCAAATAGTCCCCACATTCTTCATTACCTTCTGGCAAATGCTTACTCATAACAGTCGCTGCGTCCAACTCCAGCAACGTGTAATTATTACCACCGGACCTTTGAGATGCTCGGGATTTATCAGGTGCGGTTCTTTTGCTGCGCCTGGTCGCTGGTGGGGAAGAAAGTTGATCAACTGCAACTAACATGGGTGGAGGGGGCGATGGAGGGAGGGGAGGGGTAGGACTTCGTCGTCTTTTGAGTCTATTTTCTTTCGCCGAGCTGCTTTCTGGCTCCTGCTTAATCTTAAGCCTTATACCTTCAGTCGCTTCATCTTTCTTTTTTTTCGTTTCCTTTTCCTTCATCTGGAAGTAGTTATCTTCTGAGTCAGGATTAGTCACAGCAGTAGCAGCCTTTGTTGGCCTTGACGAAGGTTCTCTTTTCCCATGGCTCAACAGCAAATGTCTGTTAAGACTTGAACGAGTTGATAATCTTTTTTCACACAAACTGCAGCAAAATTTTCCGACATGTTCGTTGTGAACTCTTGACATGTGATCAATTACTGATCTGGAACTGTAGAATCCTCCACCACAAAAGTCGCACTTGTGTGTTTCTCCATTTTTCCCCAAACTGTGAACCCGGACATGACAGCTTAGCTTTTGGGCGTCCTTGAATGCCTCAATGCAATGAGGGCACTTGTGTGCCAGCAAACTCCGATCGATTGGTTGCTTGTATTTCTGAGCAAATTCTTCTGCTTTTTTGTTGAATGTGTCGGCGAGTCCAAGTTTCTTTGCTTCGGCACAGCTAAATCTATACAACAAAAAACAACAATGATAGTAAGACAACAGTTGAGAAAATATTTCAAGTTTAAAATAGTTTTATTACACTCTTACCGAATATGATGACGCATATTCTGAGTTCGAGAAAACCTGTTTGGACAAACAGGACACTTGAAGGGCTTCTCATTAGTGTGAGATCTCCAATGTTCTTCCACGTCTGTAACATTACGCCCGATAAATCCACAAATAGAGCAAACTTTGTAGCCCACACTTGAACTGTACTGCACATCCTTTTTCATTTGCTTCTTGTTGGTTATGATGCGTCCCGTCTTTGTTATCGTAATTTCGACAGGCTCTGTGAAGTCAGAGGGAGGAGGGGGAACAAGTTGTATGGAAGGTTTCATTAGTTTTATTGGCCCTGTTGAGCGAGGCTTCTTTGTTTTAGCTCTAGGCTTCTTCTTCTTCACTTCTTTTTCCTCCCAATCTGCATCATTTGGGTCTTGATATATTTCGTCCAGGTCAGGCTTCGTTTCGTTTTCAATTGCTGCTGCAGCTGCAATGACAGCTTCCTCTTCAGGTGACAACTCCAACCCAATCTCCACCACTTCTCTTATTTCATTTTTGACATTGCTCGTATCAATGAATTGTTCTTCTTCTTCTTCTTCCTCCTCCCCCTCCTCTTCTTCTTCAAGAAATGCATCTTCATGTTGCTCTTCTTCAATGCGTTTGGCAGCCCCACGAGTTCGTACTCGTCGAGCTTCCTGTTTAATGTCCACGTCTGTTCGGGACGTTTGCTGAACTTTTCTCTGTTTAGTCTTGGGCTTTTCTTCAAGATCTCCGTCTTGCTTCACTGCAACCAACGTAGGCATTGATAATGATGCTGTTAACGATTCAGACTCTGTTTCAGACGTCTCCTCCTGTATAAATAAAACACACATTCATAAGATTACGTCATACAATACACATCAGATCTCACTACAGTTCTAAATCTTACCAAGTCATTCTGTTGTGGTTCTGAAAACGAAATCAGTTGCTTACGACCTGTCCTTTCTTCGTTTGTGTTATCAACTTCAAACCTCACTTCCACCCAAATAGATCTCCTGTTAAACATGAATAGAGATGCAATTAACAAAACCGATACTAACAAAAACACTCACTTGAGGCTTTTGGTGCCTTCTGGCGACTCTTTTGCATGTTTCTTTTCATGAACCGTCATAGCACTCATCGACTGGCAGACAACTCGACACAATGTGCACTGGTACCACATTTTGTCCTCTCCTTCGTGCTGCTATAACCTCTCGGGAAGAAATCAATCACGCTACGCTGCAAGAGTAGACCTCCTGCACCTCGTCAATCTGCAATGAAAAAAACATTAGGTTATCAAAAGTCTGACGAACATGACTTATTTGGAGTACTTCAAAAACTAATTATTTGATCACAAACAAACAATAACAATCCGGCGCAAAAAAATGTTACCTCCACAGACTCGTCCCCCTTCAGCTGTTACCTCTTGGGTCGAAAAACAGTCGGATGTGACACAATTGTCGAACTGGTGATCTCCTCCAAAACAAATGTAGAAATATTATTCCTTTCTCGATTAACTTGATTTTTGTGAACTACTTTTAATTAATTATTTTTTGGAAGAAAGGAATGGTGACTGTGTGTGCGATGATGGTGTGTTGAGGAGGAAGAAGAAAGAAGTGAGGGAATCGTAAGTTAAAAAAGTCAGTTTTTGTGGCACATAGACAAACACAAAAGAAGCCTCTTGCAGTATGAGCAGCTGGTTTACAGGCAGGACAGAAGGGGGAGTTCTCATCTGTTTCCAGATCTAGCAGTAGGCAATGGAATCAGATGGAAAATCGGCTGATTTGAGAATTTTGAGACAACTTTTTGTCTCACTTTTCCAACAATTAGGATTTAGGATGGATGCATTTTTGTAAAATAACTTGATGTCTATTTCATTTATTTCAAGATGAGTGGAATGAAGGTGTGAGGGTACATGATAGGTTTTGAAATCTACAACTATTTAGCTGAATTTAAGTTGAGACAATGCTAAAATACTGACAAGTGAGTATGGGTTTTATATTCTAAGTCTCTCTACAACTTTCTTTCTATGAGACAAACCAAATGTCCCCAATCCTATGAATGCCAAGTACTAAATGACTTATCCAAAGGCAAACCTCAGACATGGATATGAAGTATGCTACAATTAGTCCAAGAATAGTTAGTATGAAGGTAGAAGACTCGTGATGATGTGAGGCACCACTATGTGGGACGATGAGACAGTCCACCGC
>JAQIWU010002880.1:0-10962 GCA_034696445.1 Isotomiella minor
AATGGCTCGGTCATTCAGAGTGCATGTGGACATCTCTATTGAAAAAATGCATGTAGTCCAATGAAGCAAAATAAATAAATAAATAATATGGATTTATTATTATTCCTCTCGGTTGTCTTGCTTTATCCGCTTTGGCTTAACCTCCTCATTCACTTTTCTATGTTAATAAAGTAGGCATTTGTTTTTAAATGCACATGACATATTATGTCTGTCACTCAATCCATCCATTCACCTAAATCTGTTTTTAATGCAAATTGCGTAGTTTGTCATACAGAACTCGACTCCTCAACCCACACACCCACATTCCCATCCAATCCAGACTTTACCGCATCATCCAGATCTCTTCCAATCGTTTAGACTTACAATTAGGCGTGTCCTCCCTCTGTTTTCCAGATGCTTCAAGTTACACCCACCAAAAATTGAAAACAAAAGTGAGGTAATATGATCATTTACATCAAGTTTTTAAGTCTGTCCAATTTCAAGACCAACTCTGTCAGGTTGTAGGCACCTTTGTGAAACATTCCAGATGAGGAAGGGAGTGGAGGTATAGAAAGTATCAATGTGAAAGTGAAATCTGCGTCTCCCTCCCTTACTTTTGACGCCCTCCACACATTATTATTATTTGCGTAATGAACTTTACATTATGAGATTTTTTCATAATTTATGGTGGTCCAAATTCAATGTGCCGTTGTCAGAGTGTTTAATTTTACTTCATTGACTCGAAGCCGGAAAATGCTGATGATTAGTGACGCAGTTGAGCGTTGTAGAGAGAAAGAACAGACGGTATGCCATTCTATTCCATTCCATACTGATTAGGATTAGATATTTTTATTGTGCGGTTAAAAAAGGAGGTTAAATGAGGTTATATAATTTGCCACATTTACATTTCCCCCACATTACATATTACTATACTACGTGCACACACACAGGCGCAAGTAGTATTGTCTTTATTTGCACTACCTTGGTTTGGTGTGTGGCTTACGTTCTGACCGACTTCAATGCTGAGTTTGTCTGCCCAATGGCACATTTTTACTATCATAAGGCAATTAGGTTTGATGCCATGGCTCTAACTATCCGACACATTAGCGCTGCTGACCTTAATATCATGACGTAAAAGGAAAGAGGAATGAAGTTAGGCGAGAGGATAGAAGAAAGCTATGCGGGGCAAGGCAGTGCAACACAAGGCCTTTCACTTCATAAAGGCACCAATAATTACAAAGTCCTTCCACTCGACTGTGATGAAGATTCCTTCCTAACATAAAAAAATAACAGTGTTTAATTCTTTCTGCTAATAAAGAAAGCCGCTCTATTCATATTTTCTGGTTCGATTGGCACTGGAATGCTTAACATGCATTGAATTATTCAAATCGGTATTTCTCAACGACATTGGCATAGCTTGCATATTTCACGGTTTTTATTGCAGTGGAGGCATATACACTCATAAATGTCTTGTTGGTAATTGGTTGTTATACTTCTCTGATCCGCATTACAACCAACCGCTCATTATTGCAAGTGCAAGTTTGTCAAATCAAATCCAACAACTAATTGTTTTCACCTTTTCAATCTCAATCTTGAGTCAGAAATCTTTCCTATACTGCCGCCGCTGTACTGGCAATTATACAGGAAGAAAAATGACATGCAACTTTTAAGACGATATGCAAACTGACTAAGAAGACAATAGACTTGGATTTTGATGAATTTTTGATTCTGATGCTCTGTCACACTCACAACTTACTTTCAATGAATTCAGCAAACTGCTTCAATGGATTAAGACGTTCAGAAAAATCCGGTATATTCCAGATAAAGAAATAATATGAATAATAATAGGAATACTAAATGAGGTGGACCTTCCTGTGAGCAATTCATTTAAAGTTCAAATAAATGTGGTTCAAAAATTCAACCCAAAGGGGATTGCATATGAACTCCTCGTTTTTGATTTCGAATCGCAGCAATTACTTATAATTGCCTAAATCAATTTCCACGAGTGAACAGAAAATAACATTCCTTAAAATGACAGCCACTTAACTTAAATACGATGGTCGTTAACGTGGTTCAATTTTAAGGGTTTTCAATCATTATCTAACTTCCACACAAATTTTACTTCAGGTGTGTCATAATGAGAATTTAAGAGGTGTCGTCTAACTCAACTTTCTCTCTCATTCATCATCCCCACAGAAGAGAGATATGCGTCATTATCATTATGAATAAGGAAACAACGGTAATGCCAACACAACCGCTTAACCTTTACCATCTTCTTGCCAACTTACCTCCATTCCATACTGATGCCAATTAGTGAAGTACAATTGGAATAAACTAAACCAATAATAATAAATGCAGGAAGTAAAAGCAAGGTAAAGCAATTTTTTAAACTAGTCAATTTTCATTTTCATATCAGGACAAAATTTACTTTAAATCCTTGGTTAATGGAGGTCGTTGAGTACGGTGGTTTATAGTACCGGGTGCAAGTGCAAACGGAGACAAATTTTGTGCCTGGTTTTGGCATTAAACTAGTAACCTGCAATAATAATAGGTAATAATAAATATAGGCCTAAATTGCTTGTCGTATCTTGCGCAATTATACTGTCTCGTCTTTTCGCTTGCTTGTGTCATGGTTTGGTCTTTTGCTTTGGTTGTCTAGTCTTGAGTTGAGTTAATGAGGTATCACCCTCACCATAATGTTACTCAATCCGGACAAAAACAATTCCAAAAAAGGCTGTTTTTATCATTCCTTAATCTTTTTTTATGTATCTTGGCATTTATTTTCCAAACAATTAGTATAAACGATGTCGTCTTATGTGTGCGTGCAACAACACACCTAATCAAAAGTAACAGAAAAATAGAATGCCAAAAATGAAGTAACAGGATCATAGACAAATATTTACTTGCGTCGACTCTGGAAAATCACTGGCAAAGCAAAGCAAGAAAATGACAAAAATGAGCAACTACCGTTATTAATTCATCATTACAAATGTAGATGCAATAATTCTTGTCTCCCCAATTCAGGTATGCAGATTACAACAATCGATGTTGCAGGAGCAGGATGCTCTGCCCTGATGAATTCTGAAAGTAAAAGTAAAAACAACAAAGATCACGGATTATTACTCACAGGAGTCAAATGTCAATTTTAATGCTCTGTTCTCACACACTGTATTAAGCTTTACGGTGTTCCCAATTACAGTTATTTATTTGACAAAAACAAGAGGACTAAAAGTTGAAGACACTCCAGAACCTAGCGCATTAAAACAAAACATCAGGTAAATTTCCATGACACCGCGTATCTTCATTAGCAATAATAAATAATAACATGCTTCATCCTCCCATGACGTCCGCCAGTGTGGGAAAGTAAATTACAAGGTATGGACATTACAGATACCAAACACCAACAGAATTAAAATAGAAAATCGGATCAACTGATCATAAATGATGATGGTGGTAAAATTGTCTATGATAACAACAACATTTAATGTAGTTTGCGAATTTGTTGCAGGCAAATAAAAAGAAGTGATGCCGTCGAACGGAAACGTTGTGTTTTATTATTACGCCTAATTGAGACTTCAGGTGTAGTGTTAACGTCTTACAGGCGGGGGTGGAGGTGTGAAAAACGTCCCTCTTAATGTAAATCCTTCCATCTTGACAGCTTAAAATTTGCTTGCAAAACATCACACCGTCTGAATATGCATGCACAGATCACCATAAAAAGCTCAAATTGGACTTTTATGGTACTTAATTTATAGATAACGATAATGAAGCTTTGATAGGCAGTCAGTTCGATTTCTTACAACGCATAAGGCGACGACAAATCAAGCAACAACACACAAGCCAAGGCAAAGTCGACCATGAAGTACCCATTTAAGTTTGTTACATGTCTTAATTATCTTCTCATGTAACTCAACTTCCCCTCCCACCGGATTTAATCGGCTTTTTTGTTGTATGGCGTCACGCTTTAATCGCGTGTCATATTGTTTTAGGCATCATTATTATTGCCTAAGATTTTTCCAATTTCGTCCAGCAAGGAATTTTTTGCGTCAATCCCATCCGTCTCCACATTTTTATGCCTACTTTCCACAATTAGGCACAAATATTCGTTATGGGGTGTAGTTCAACTTTCTCAAGAACAAGAAAAATTGGCAAATGTTGTTTTCGTTTATGGGGAAACATGCTACTTTTCTTTTCCAATTACTTAATGGACAGTTTCCTTTACTCACCCACCCACGCAGTATGCGTACATCATATCTCTAAACATTTGGTGCACATTTTATTGGAGGTTTACCCACATATGCACGTGTTATAGTGATTACTCAAGGCTATCGCTTATTCTTCAGCGCAATTTACCTTTGCAAGAGTTGGGATTGAAAAGGTTACATAAACATTGTAAAATTTGTCATTAATTCATTGACGTCGATTTGTTTCTATATTTTGAAGTACGGCAAGTCTACTTTCCTGTGGACGCATCATCAAAAATTTCCTTCGTTCCCAGGGAACTTGGATAATTACTACGTTAGTAATCACGGTATTATTAAAGCATCTAATTATCATCAGAAATAATGAGCTTGCAGACTATATAACTTGCCCCTTAACTGAGGCTTTGCCGGGTTGAAAATATTGGTTTCACTTCAAGATGGGGAAACAGTTGTTGTCATTCAGCTTGTAATGTGCGAATACAAATTACAAGCCAACACCTTATGCGTTCTTCATGAACTTTTCTCACAAACTTGTAAAAATCATGTTTTGTGCGGTTGTAAAAGTCAGCCTTTAAGTTTATTGGGTATGGGTTTACACGCGAGTCGTCATATCTAGGCATTAAAAACGTATCTTTCCTAAAATATTAATAACTTTTAAAATTACATTTCATATCCTTAACAACATGCTTTGTTATAGGTACTCTTTGCGTTATTTAAAATGTAGGTAGGTAGTCTGAATAACATTACAAATTGCAGATAATTGTATTTATAGCATTCCATTATTTCAAAAAGCTACATGTTACGAAATGACTTCATAATAACTCCAGACAAATGCTCAGGGTCAGGATATAAATAACACATGAACTTATTTTTGGATGGCGTGAACCGCAGCATTGGTGCAAAGGTGGGCATTCCTATCTGTTGAAGTACCTGTAAAATTATCAATTCACGTAAAAGTGAACCGGATTTTTAAAAATCTGTTTTTGTTGTTTACACTTTAAAAATAAGTCATTTGTCTATCTATGCACGAATTCCAACCTGTTGACGCAAGCAGACATTCTTTTTTTACAATAAATTAATTATTTGTTGACGTACAACAAAACTGTTTTCAAATTATGTTATGTTTGAACAGAGAATCAGACTTGAGAATAGAATTGCAAGAATAAAGATGCTGTTTTCTATTGAATGCTCCACCCATCGCGTCACAGGACGAACCCACCTGTCACGACAACAAAGGATTTGCAAACACTTAATTAATACTTCATCTTAGTTTATAATAGGTACTGTTAATATTGTCATCCACAAATGGCAAAATTCAGCAAAAAGCTTGTAGAAAAAATCCGTCCTTTACAAAAAGTTTGTCCTTCGATTATCGCTGCTTCCTCTACTTTTTCAATGGAATGGAAATGAACTGTGACGCTGTTGATTTGATCACTTATCTTATGATTCATACTTAAGAAACAATAAGCTACCTGAAGTAACTTTGAAGTAGCTTTTGATCTCAGTATTAATTTATTTGATAAACTTAAACCCAATGATTCAGCGTCTGCTCCTAGAAGTTAGAGCAATCAATCACTGAATTTTGCAGTCCACTTAATCCTGCTGGAAATGAATTTCAGTGCATTTGGTCAGATCGAGATTCATGTCTAGGGCTACGTGCACATCTTGTACTAATAGTTGCTGATAATTACCTAATATAATAGCGTACGAATAGCTGTTGAATTTTAAACTAATTGCAATGTAGGTCTAATTAATAATGACATAAACCAGCCTCCTTCCCTCCCATGCCGCGAGTCTGACGATATGTGCAACAGTAATTTTCAAAATGTGCTAAGTTGAGCCGAGTGCCTATAATAAACCTTCATAACTCCTAATTGTAAACTAAATATCGGCAGGCATTTATTTAGAACGATGGAAGCCTTTTATTGGGACCAAATGCATTCCTTTGTACGCTACTCTTGTTGTGACATGGACATGAACGATGACTTGTGCCAAGAATCAGGTACGTATCTAATTAAGCTGAGAGCAATTATCACTGCGGTTTTGGTCTAGTCTATGACGACAATGAAGTGATAAATTTCATCGTTGTTAACAAAAGACTGCACACCACAGAATTGTTCACACCACTGCTTCCATTTGTTGTACCTGCAACGTGCGTACGTAATTAGGAATGAATTGATGGAATGAGGCTTCAAGGGATTGGCGTCATTTCACCACGTAACCCATTTGAAATGATTTACCCACCTATTTGAAACAGGTCAAACCGAAAAATACTGCAGAACGGGACATTTTTAATTCACCTGTTCAAATATTGACATCCACATTTCTAAGGAAAAGTTTTTTTTTACAAATTATATGCAACTCTATTTTCATGTTCGAGGCTTATGTTATAAATTTATTTTTTTGTGATTACAAGGAACTTCTATGTCCTTCTGTTCAGAATGGTGACGATTGCGTAATGTCACAATTTTAGGTAGGCATACTCTCACTTTTCAATCAAGCTGCACAACTCAATTTCCTTCATTTATTGAACAATGAACTTGATGCATCTTGGCCAATATTTTCTTAGTATTTCGAAGCGTCAACTCACTTTTCATTCAACTGACAAAGCTGTGGTACAATATTATCGACATTGCTCCTTCATCTCCTCCGGTTTGAGGGTTTGACACACTTGGACGTGTGAGACTATGCTGGATCAAGGAAAAGTGAATAAAGCATAAATGAGTGAATCGAGGCAGAAATGTGCGAAAAAAGAATCAAATTAGAGCACACTATGTCATCTGCTTTTGACTAAAACAAACGGAAGAAATGATGTATAAAATGGGTGTGGTGGTAAACATATTGCACTCTATACATGCTATGGAATGCTGTACTACACGAGATAGGCTATCAATTCAGTTCAAGCATGATAAATAAGTGCGGTGGTGTGGGTTTATGGAAAGCTGTTTATTTATTTCGTTTTGCGTGGGACTGGGACTGGGGCATGATATGTCACCATATGTTCCCCTTTCTCCTTCCTGCCGCCCCCATTCTTTCCATTATCATCATATCACACAAGCACCCAAAACTCCAGAGTGCAGTATCCACCTTGCACACCACTTTTTTGTGTGACTCAGTACCCAAAACCACCCACACCATTACCAATTACAGCATCATTCTATGGCGTAGCAGCTGCAGTCTAAACCGTCTTAAGCTTTCACTTCCTCTAAATCTCTCACTCTGACCTTCCAAGTTGCAATTATTCATCAAGGAGAAACAGAAGGATACTCTTAAGGCTTGTACTCGTCCTTTTAACTCTTACAAATGCCCATATCGTCAAGGAAGTCATGGGAAAGAAAATAGCAAGCAAGGAAGTATTGCAAAATCGAGAAAAATATTTGAATTATAAAGATAGTGGCCTTCCGAAGTCATTTTTTAATCGATAATGATTCAGGCGGGACTGCAAATTACATCCACATATGTTTTGCGCTGTTTTCATACGACTTTTTTCAGCTTTTAGGAAAACAGTTTGCACTTTGCACTTGTTTTTCTCAATTGTGTCGCCATAAATTTTATCACTTGACTGAGATTATGTAACATTGTGTGCACCTGTTATTCTCAGAATTGATCCGTTGTTGCAGTAAATAGAATGCTATTACAATTCCACCTAAACCTAGTCCTACATCCAATTCCATGGAAAACCCGGTCATCATGACACAGCCATGCACATTGTTTCCATAGAATTTGCATTCCCCGATGCAAATTTTTTCGCAAATTTGTGTGATAATTCTTGAAACTATTATCATTTTCCATGAATTGGTTTTAACTCTTGAACTACATCAACAGTAAACCAAAATCCTTGTATCCTGACTTGATTGTGTTCATAAAAGCCCTTGTCTTGTAAAAAAAACTATTAAAAAATAAACGAGAAAAAAAACTTTCGGGGAAGCGATGATGTTTGGAAGTGTAACTTCCTTCATTCATTCTCTCACATATTTATAGCATGCAAAGGATCCTTTGCTATCACAGTATATCCAAACATATCATAATTAATTTTAGAAATGACATAGACATTCACGCATTTCTTCGTTTCTAAACAGATGAGCTAATTTGTCAGCAGAACTTCTAAAAATGTGAATGTGCGAACTGTGACTCATACTTTTTTGCGCTGCACAGACATCTTCAGTGAGGCTTCCTTTTCACACACAACAGTCAAGTATGTAAGACCAAAATTAGTTGCTTCAGTTTGTTATGCAAGCACATTCCACTAACTAATACGCAGTTGGAGAGGAAGACACTATTGCCAAATTATTGGTCAGTCACCACTCTTCTACTTGGAATTGGTAGCACACAAAGTTTGACAAGGATGTGGTTGTCATTAGAATTCATTCATAAAACTTTGCATGCGAATGAGAGGAGAAGAACTTATTAGCATAAATTTCTTGCAAACTGTGGAACACATGCACAAATGTCAGTGCACATTTGGAGTTCCGAACACACGTCCACTTGAGCACCCAAATCTCCATCCAAATGAAATCCTAGAAATCAAAAAAAAAACAAATGAAATGAATGAATGAAAAGTCCTCCAGATGCGGCCGATAAATGAGTTGTAAAGTGAACAACACAGAACAAGAATACCTAAAAGAAAGTGTGTCGTGTCGTTGTGTATGTCAATGAATCATCATTCTTACACCATGACTACAGGACACCATCACCCGTATCACATGCGATGCATGATGTAATCATGTTTTTGAAAGATTCTCAACATGAATGAATGGGTGATAAAAAAACCATACAACAGTAAGAACAGGAAACAAGTGCCGTATTTTTGCAATTTCCTATAGCATACTAAACAAACGTAAAGGATCACTGTACTGGTTTTGTATTGAAACTTATACTTGATTTGATTTGCTTCGTTTTTGAAAAGGTGAATTTTTTAAAACCATCGTTTGAGGATCAGGAGGGTACAACATATTGTGGTGGCTTGTCGTAGGCGTGAGAAAGCATGTTATTTAATAAGTGACATGGGAGAGAGCCTGAGATGAATCTATTCACTGATGGATGAAAGGAAGAAGATGGAAAAGGCTTAATTGAGGCTTTCTTGTAAACCTTAATTAACATTTTCTTTTATTTGCTTTGATGGTAACGATGCGATTGGATGGGTTTCTAGTGATGACGTCTTTTCTTTGATTGAAAGGTAAATTACTGCTTACTTTGTCCCCGTTTCTCTGGTGCCGCCTTGTGTAAGACAGAGCGAAATTAATACCAATAATACCTCAATGAACAACAACGACTGTAGAAGACAGATTAATCATAGTTGCCTACATCGTCATAAGTCAAATTCTATTTATGCCTACAAATCCGGAGAAAGTTGGATCGACAGAAGAAAGTAGTGGGAGAGTTATTATGCTGTGGCTAAATATTGCATACCAAATTGTGGCAGCAGCGTAGGGATTATTTTGTCTATGTTGGTTTGTACTTTAGAAAACTGACGTAAGTCAAGTCTAAGATGTTTCATTCATTTGTGAGAGATCAACTGAACAGCCTAATCCTTCCTTTCCCATTCCCAGCATCAGTAGAAGAAGAGTACGAGTGGAAAGACATTTACAACTTTGAAATTTAATGTTTTGTAGTCACCTCACCTGCTTGTGCGAATCCTCTTTCTTGCCATTACCATTATGTTATGTTGTTACGTGTTGTACTATTCCTTTGTCAGCCATAGGGCATTACCAACAAATAATTGATACGTCTTATCACTATTGTGTTATGAACAGAGTCATTATTTGCTTGTTATTCGTTGCGTTTGTTTATTTACTTCATGACCTTTTCGTATAATTTGAACTGCATCTACTTGCTTTCAGGAGCTCCACTCAATCTTTGATTTAATTTGTGGGACTCCAGTGTTTCACCTGTATCCCACTTGTCTGTATCTCACTCATATGTCATTAGTGTTCAAGCGACGGCTGAGATTCTAATTAATAAATGAACTCGCAGGTGTAATTATTAGGTAGGAATAGGAACATTAACAAGTGACCTTTATTTAATGTTTTTTTGATAATCCTCGAGTCGTCAAAAGGTTCATTGAATATATTGAAGATAAATGCTAGAGAGTCGAATCTCATTCATGATTCCTGTTATCGTCATCCTTATTTCATAAAGAAGCAAACACAAAATTATACAAACTCATAACCAAATGCCCAGCCCATCATCTCATGTGACAATTTGATGTGATTTTGTTTGTTGGGAACCTATGTTTGAAATGTCTTGATGCCCAGCTTAGAACAAGTAATGATCTATAGTGTCCCTTGTATCTATATCTATAGAGGCTGGAAACAATACAAGCAGAAAAGTCACTTTATTGAAAACGTCGTGGGGCACATTGATATGTAAATGTTTTTAGGCTACTTTTTTTAATCGGACTAAAATCCTTGGGACCGCTGAAGGCTTAATCATTATCAACAGTGACAGAATCTGGTGAAATTTTTCAGAAGGTGCATCTTTTTTTGGGTACTCCAAGACCAGCACCAGCTATGCATATGAATGGATGTGAGAATTGAATTTGTATCGCAAACCTTGATTAACGGTTAAACTGTTCGTTCGTTATGAGACTTCATTCTCACTCTGAAGCTGGTCTGCCATTATTTAAAAACCAACTTATATAATGGGTTTGACTCAATTTGCACATTTTTCGAATTTCGCTGTAAAATCTCATCTTGCCCTTATACTATAATGGGTTTGACTCAATTTGCACATTTTTCGAATTTCGCTGTAAAATCTCATCTTGCCCTTATACTATAATGGG
>JAQIWU010002881.1:0-10962 GCA_034696445.1 Isotomiella minor
CCTTCCCACACGTACTGAGAAGGCTCGCCTTTGTTCCAATCGACCCGTCGCTCCTTTGGACCAAAGACAAACTTCTCCTTCCTATACGATAAAGACACCGACCATTAATAAGTGACAATTGACAAGGGACTTCACTTCTTTCTACTTACGAAATGGTTTTCCTCAGAGAGTGAAGAAGGTTGATCCGACTGTGCCATTGTTGATGCCCCTCAAACTCAGTCAAGGGAATGGGAATCCCAGGACACTTGGCACAAGAGATGGTAAAGTCCTGTGTCCACTTGAGAACATTCTTCGGGTTGACAATGGAAGGGAGGAGGGAGTTTTTGGGGGAAGGGTTGTCTTTGGACGACGAGGACGATGATGGCATTGGATTTGGATTGCTTGCAACAGCAACAGCAACAGCCCGTCCATGACTTGCAGCAGTCCGACCACGACCACGACCACGACCCATCTTTCTAGCTTGTCTGTCTGACTCTTTTAAAAGTTATTTTTAACTTTTAACAACGTTTTTTTCAAAAAGTGTCAAATTTCTGATGAGACCATGCATCATTTTTCGCAGATAAAAAATTGAATTCTGCAATTTTTGGGGTAAAGTCAGACCTTCTTCTTGTCAGATGTGATGTGTTGAACTACGCCCAGTTTCATTCAATCCAACAGAGATTCTCTCGGAGAGAAAAATTATAAATTTTGTGGTAATTTTTTCATACTTTTTGGAGTCATTTTTTGACGTGTTTTTATTTTAATCATTTTTTTTGTTTTCACAGACCCGTAGATCGTCGTCGTAAAGGAAGCTTTATAAAGTCATCGTAGATTTGTCAACTCTCAGGCAGACAATCGTCAATCGTCAAACATCATCATGGCGCTCAGCGATGCGGACGTCGCGAAACAGGTAAATATAATAATTAAGAAGACCTCATCGTCATCACTTACTTAATTGCTTTTGTTCAACTTGTATAGATCAAGCACATGATGGCCTTCATCGAGCAAGAGGCGAATGAGAAGGCGGAGGAAATCGATGCCAAGGCGGAAGAGGAGTTTAACATTGAGAAGGGTCGCCTCGTCCAACAACAGCGGATCAAAATCATGGAATATTATGAGAGGAAGGAGAAACAAGTCGAGCTTCAGAAGAAAATGTAAAAAATTTGCAAGCAAAAGACGTTTTTTTTTTAAAATTAATGTGTCTTTTGTTATAGTCAACAGTCGAACATGCTGAACGCGGCGAGGTTGAGGGTTTTGAAGGCGAGGGAGGATCATGTCGGTACGGTCCTGGATGAGGCGAAGAAGAAGTTGGCTGAAATCACCAAGGATCAAGGGGTGTATAAGAACCTTCTCCAACAACTCATCGCTCAGGGACTCATGCAGGTTGGGAAGTGAAGCTTCTTTTAGTTCGACATAGCATTTCATATGGTGGTGTTTTGTTTTGTATACTTTTAGCTTTTGGAGGCTAATGTCCTCCTACGTTGTCGTCAGGCCGACCTTGGGATGGTTCAGGATGCCATGCCCCCTGCGTTGGAGGCGTACAAGGCGAAAACTGGGAAAGAGTGTAATTTGAAGGTTGACCAGGAGTCATTTCTAAATCCAACTGTGTACGTATAAATCAAAGGATTTTGATTGATTTATTTGTTTTATGTTTAACTAAATTTTCCTTGCTTTTTTTGGCAGAGGGGGTGGGATTGATTTGCTAGCTCAAAGAGGAAAAATCAAGATTTCCAACACCCTGGACGCCCGTCTGGACATGATTGCAAGGCAAATGGTTCCTGAGATCCGTACTAGTCTGTTTGGGAGGAACATCAACCGTCGCTTTACTGACTAGTCAAAAAACTAGTTCACTACAGTATCATCCGTTCGGCCGAAGTGAAATTAATAATTAAAAAGCGATACACAGACCCTATACACATACAGGAACCAGATAAGCTATTAAACGTGTGTGGAAACAATTTTCATCTTTCCCGTAGTCAAGTCAAAAAAATGTAGTTTTAATTGAACATCAGTCACTATTATACCGTAGTTATCATCATCATGAATAGCGCTGCTATGAAATAGACCTATTTTGTGTGAGAATATTTGTAGATCTGAGAGCGAATCAATTTGTGATAGAAATGAAATGATACATACAAATCTAAACATTCCATATATTTACCAACATTCAAAAAAGATCTTGTGTTTATTAATATTAATAAGTTTTGTTTGATTAAAGACAATGGGCAATGATATGATGTGATGTAATGGCAACAAGAGTTTTGTTCTTCTTTTTTCATTTCCCAAAAGAGCATTGAGTTAGATAGAAAAGTAGAAAAATAACAATTAAAGTTTCATGAGAATCCTAAAAATAAAATGTGAGAAAGTTAAAAAAAAACCTCTAAACCTAGAGACATCTAAATAACAACGACATACAACAAAATAAACAACAGTCTTGAATAGATATAAGGCCACACACAGAGAGAGAATAATAATTACTTGTCATTTGTTACTGCCAATCGTCGTTCCTACACTGCAGTTCCAGGCCCATCATCCGAATCATGATGACGACCATGACGAGGCAGAGGAAGTGGCGGAGGAGGAGGAAGATCATCATTGTTACTCTTTTTACTTTCCTTTTTATAGATTGCTTTCTCATTTAAAAACTGCAACATCTCTTCTTTATCTTTGCACTCTGACTTGTTGGACAATGTCTTGAGTTCTCCTCCGCCTCCACCACCCTTATCCTTATTGCCATTTCCAACCTCATCCTCGTCTTCATCATCAGAGTCAGAGTCAGACTCTATCGTCGTGACGACGGTGGCAATGCTGTCGTTTGGGTTTCCATTTTGTCCTCGACTTGACGAAAGTAGTTCTTCATTTTCATCTTCATCCTGCTCAATCTAAAGAGACAAGATGATAAGCAGCTGCATAAATTTCTCACTTATTTTTCTACATACCTGCTTTGACAAATCCGTCGTTTTATAGAAATTCTCAATGGCACGGAAGAAGAATTTGAAAGCCCTCTCTTTGGTCAACCTCCTGGGGAGGGTTTTGATAGCAATTTGCCTCGCTTCCTCATCCCCATCCTGACTGTCATCTTTAGTATTTTCCTCCTCCTCACCCTTGACTTCCTTCACAGTCGGGATCCTCTTGATTTTGAGCGTCGTGCTCATCTTCCACAACTCGTCCCCAACCTTCATCTCGTACACGGACTTGTAACTTGGGGCCTTCGCCTCTCTCCCTGCAAATATAATAGAAACAGTGAGTCAAATTTGTGTTTTTAAACTGGAGTTAAATGACTTGCCCTTCTTACATTCGCTGATCTTCCGAATGAGGAACTCAAGGCCCGCGACGATGACCCACACGAGGCCCGAGGAGACAAGGAATCGTAAGCCAAAGCCGGAGATCTTGTATTCCGAGTCACATGTGGATGAGACCCACCAGGAAATTTCCTCCCCTCCTGGAGGTACGCCAGGATGGACAGGCTGCTGATGACCTGGTCCTGGAGGTGGCGGTGGTAATATCCCTGGTGGCAACCCTCCAACAGGTTCCATGGGCTTGGGATTATAGTACGGATTGCAAATAGGGTCCGTGAAGAAGGACTGGTAGGACACGATCATGGAGGCGATGAAAAGGAGGGTCCCTCCAATTTTGTAGGGGAGTTGAGGATCATCCCTGAAACTGGCGGAGAGGGTGTCTTCTTGGTCCTTATCTTTGACTTTATCCCCACGACGACGACTGTTACTACTACTTGAGCCAGGACGAGGACGGGGGCGTGGACGTTGGATGACGATGGGCTTCCCTATCCTGATAACGTCTGGGGGTTTGTCAATGATGTTGTCAAGGGGATTCGTCGTCGTGGTAGTGGTGGGCTTATCGTTATCCTCCATCCTGAGATACTAACTACTGACTAACTAAGCTAAGTTAAGTGCTGGGAACTAAAAATGTGCAATTTTAATGAGTTTTTAAGGGACTCTATTTTTTAATTCATTTGGAATGAAATTAATTTTGATTTTAATTAATTCTAAGAAAAATAAACAAAAGGAAATAAAAGAGGACAACAAAACGATCTTAAGTGACCACCTGTTCCTCTTTGTCGTCGCGCTGCGCTCTGAGTCAACAAAGAAAAGACGTCTGTATGCATTTTCTTCATGAGATTTTTGGCATTTTTGAGACTTTCTCTACTTTTTTTAGAATTAACAAAGGCAAGGAAAATGGAAAGGATAGTGTGACAAGACATCAAGATCAATGTCAACAAAATTGAGCTGTAGAAAAGGGTTGTCGTCGTCATACTTTTACTTTTTTGCAAGTTTCATGATGACTTCATGGAAAAAGTGAAAAGTAGGCCTCCATTTCCATTATGATAAGCCTTTTATTGTATGTGGATGAGATAAGGTGTATTTGTTTGTGCAGTTTTGGCGGATGTGCAGCAAATTCATACCTAAATATGTAGGTAGGCAGTAAAGATAAGATAACGGTGGTAGTGATGATGATAATGACACACATCCAATCTTTTATCTTATCTCTTTAACCGAAAAAAAAAAGATTCACTTTTCAGGTCTGTATCGTCATGCCAAAATGAATTGAGTCATTCTTCCGTTACATCCTTTTTAATAAAGTCAAGCAGATGAATTGTGGTCTAATAAATAATAATGTAAATTGTTGAAGAAGAAATCACTTATCAAAATGGTTTTTAAAGAGTGTTCAAGAAGCTTATTCGTGTTGACCTCATTCTTAGATATAAAATTGAGTGACGGATTTAATGTAGACACCTCCTTCCATTTGGTCATCAAGAATAGCGCGGATGGTCCTAATAGCTTCTTTGGAAGCAGCCTAGTTTTATTAAAGGATGGAGGACCAGGGTACCTAAATGACTTTAACTTGAACTGACAAAGAAATTATCCATCTTTGTCTTTTTCAGACTCATCATAGGTTCACCTCGATCAAATTCGTCTCTTGCCTCTCACAATGGAATCAATGAGCCTGGGGTCGTATGGAAATGCGACTTTCAAAGCAGCAATAATAACATCCTGTCCTGTGGGGTGTTGGACATCGACCCTACGGGGAATAGGGAGATTGAGTCCGAGGTCATTGATCGGAAGGACACGGGTTGGTTGGGAGGATCCATGGTCGACACTGGGGATGATTTTCTAACTTGTGCGAGTCGTTGGCAGAATCAGTACTGGAATGTGAAGACGCCGAATTCTTTCCAATGGAGTGAGTACTTTATGAACGGGATTTGCTACTCCTCAAGCCAATTGTTCGGAAATCAGTCCGTGGTGACGACGAGAAGGATACTGCCTCTGACTCAAATCGGTTCATCGAATACTCATCAAGTCCCACACGTTTGGGGGTTTGGACAGGCAGGATTCTCAATGCATTCTTCTCCAAGATCTAGAAATGAAGTGCTGTTAGGGGCCCCTGGGATACAGAGTTGGAGAGGTACGTGTAAATGACAACGCTTGGTCTTAACTATTTTGTTCATGGTGATTTTATACTTTTTATAGGTGGAATAGTTCAATTGATCAAAGACTCCTCTTCTAGTGGGTCGGGATGGAATAGAAAATTTGTCTTTAACAACACCGGAAGCAAACTTGATTTGAAGCAGGATAGTTACTTTGGTAAGATTAACCTTAAATAAGAACAATATAGGTTAAAAATGTATGGATGAATTATTTGCAGGATACAGCTTGTCATCCGGGACTTTTCTAAAGAACAAACCAGGGATACAGTACGTCGGGGGTGCCCCTCGAGGGAAGGTTTTGAAAGGCCACGTCGTCATCTTCCAAACCCCTGCTGCTGAGGAGGAAGGAAAGGACATAGAAGTTCTCCAGGAGTTTGAAGGGACTCAAATAGGGTCCTACTTTGGATCCTCAGTTTGTGTGGCAGACCTCAACAACGATGGATGGGACGACCTTCTGGTTGGGGCCCCCCTTCAGCGGACGGACTACAGGACGCCACGAGTGATGGAAGGCGCCGGGAACGAAAATCGGGGGAGATTGTTGACTGGCCATGGAGATGAAGGTGCTGTTTTCATTTATCTAAGCAATCGGGGGGTAAGCAATTACGTCTTATAGTTTGGGGCAGGTTGAGATAAAAAGCGTCTTTAAATTAAATTGTAGACTGAGTTTGACCGCATTCCTTTGCGGATCGATGGACACGCGCCCTGGTCTCACTTCGGATCCTCCCTCGCCAATCTAGGCGACATCAACTCCGACCGTTATGCAGACATTGCGATCGGGGCTCCCTACGCGAATGACGGGAGTGGGGTCGTTTACATCTACTACGGCTCGGGTTCTGGTGGTGGGTTGAATCGGGACAAGTTTCAGACCATTCCAGCCAAGAAACTAGACTCGGGATTAAAAGGCTTCGGACATTCCTTCTCCTTGGCGACGGACTTTGACGGGAATGGATATAATGACCTGGGGGTTGGAGCTTACGATTCTGGTCACATCGTCCTTCTAAGAACCCGTCCTATTGTGACAATCGTTGGAAGCGTCAAGGCGAATGTGACTAAAGTCGCGTTTGACTCGACTCAGTTCGAGGTCTCCTCTTGCCTCAAGTACAGCGGGGCCTTCGCCCCTAAGAAACTCAAAGTGACCGTCAATGTGACCATTGATGGGCTATCCGTTCCTCGAAGAGTCTTTCTGGATGGAGCTTCGGAAGTCTCCTACGTAGCCGAGCTTCTTGAAAAGACAGAGAGCTGTAAAAAGTTCAACGCGGAGGTGAGGCGTCCTTTGGAAACGACGGGAAAGTCCATAGACATAAGAATGACCAGCGTAAGGATCGTAGGAGAAGAAGAAACCAAGGGACGGGTTTCCCCAACGCTTTATGAGATCAGCCGCTTTGGGGGACGGGTGTCTACGAAGGTCGCTTCAGGACCGGGACTCTCCGCCTTTTGCAAGGAGTGTCCCATGATAGATTCGGATGCCTCGAAGCTGACGGGGCTGGTCTTACCCCTGGCAGTCCCTTGTGGGGATGACGACATGTGTTTTAGTGACCTGAGGTTGGAGGCGGAGTTTAAAGAGATCTCAACTGGACAACCATTCATCCTTGGGTCGTCTCCAGTCCTCACAATGACTGTGACCATTTCGAACAGGCAGGAGGCTGCCATTGCCCCGGTCCTCACGGTCCTTTGGTCCTACAAACATGCTGGAATCTATGCTCGTAGGTTTAACTTAGTTTTTTGGGGCAAGGTAAAACAAGCTTCCTTTTTCCTTTTTCTAGCCATGAAAATGCTCAAAAAGACACCCTCCTCCTGCGGATCCCCTTCACACAACGAGTCATGGGCTGAAATGAGGTGTCCCTTAGGGCGAACCCTCGACCCTGGGGATGAGATACAAACTGTGCTGGAATTCGACCTGGAGGATTTGAACGCAGGATCTGTGGAGGAGCTCCTGATTCAAGCCTCTGTGACCACAGCCTCTTCCCTCATTCATGAGGATTCCACATTTGTAGGCGTGGTGGTCCCCATCCAGTCCCGGAGCGACATTTTCATGACAGGGTCAAGTTCCGAGACAGTCTTCAACTTGGAGACAGTGAGTCCTGTCGTGAACTTCCACCACACTTATGAAATCGGCCTCGATGGACACACCCCAATCGCAGGGGCTTCCATCCTCATTCAAATCCCCACCAGGATACAATACTCTCCGAGTCGGAGTCTCAATTTCGACATTGTGGAGCCCGAGCCCTCGATTTCAGGAGGGCAAAAGTCCTTCATAAGTTGCTCTGGGTCGAGGGGGTTCCGGAAGTTTAGGAGGGTTCCATTCTCGAGGTCTTTGGCAGGAATTGAAATTGAGGGTGAGAATGAAGATGCAACAACAGAGGAACCCAATTACTACCACGACTACCACCTTCCCGAAAAAGAGGACGCTCGGAATGTCGAGGGAGATGACTTGAAGGAGGAAGAGATCGTGACGGGGGGAAAGTCTATGTTTTTCGGGACTTTTAAGACGCTTGACGTCGACTGCAACTCGACCGAGGCTGGGATCGCAGTCACTTGCATGACAGTGCGATGTCGGATAAGTATCATGGCTCCAGGGAATAGGGCCGTGATTACCATTCCCGTCAGGGTCGAGTCCAAAGGGCTCACAACACTGTTTAAGAAGACAAACTACGGTGTGGTGTCTTATGAATCGACCGGGTCTGCAGAAATCCTTGGCGTTTCGAAAGACGAGGACGTTCAACCCTCCCCAAACAAACCGGACTCGGGAGAGGCTGTGCATAGGATTGAGGAAGAGTTTGGGAAGGTGCCCTTGTGGATTTATATCGTGGGAACGCTGTTGGGGATCATCATCCTTGCGGTTCTTATCTACGGCTTTTATCGGGTACGTTTTAAGTGGTGACGCTTAGAGTTTGATGCATAATTCATGATTTGATGCAATTAATCAGTGCGGACTGTTCAAGAGGAACAAGCCTCCCACAGCTGAAGGGACTGCAGAGGAAACCATCCACCTACAAAGCACAGCAGGAAACGATTACGCTGAGAAGCCATAGCGTGGCGTCACTCTTTTAATTTTGATGTGATACTTTTATAAATGCACTCTATTCACATGACCTTGCAGTACTAGCAAAGCTACGTAATACAATTTTGAAAAAGTTATAAAATACGACACGACATTGTTTTGCATTGAAAAAATGATTAGGAAGAAAATCACAGAGAATTGGCCTTAAGTAAATAAGTAAGTCGTTCCGAATTCTTGTATCTCTCTTAGCGAAGGAGTTCAATGGCTTTTTCCATAACTGCTTTCCAAGCCTCGGTATGATTCTTCTGGAGCCATTTCTCCGCCTTCTTCACGACCAAGTCCCAATAGTCCTTTTCCTCCGGGGCTTTTTTGTGGAAGAAGACAATGGCGAGACAAGTCGAGAGCGCCTTTGGGTCCCATTTTTGAGCCTTGGTCACTGCAAATATAAAGGCGAGTTTAGGTGAGGTTAGCTAAAAGGTATATACAAAAATACAAACCTTTGGACACTTCACCCAAGGTCAGGCCCACAATCTTGACAAACGTTTGGTTTAGAGGGAATGAACCTTCGACGTCTTGGCAACTTATCAACTCCATGAAGGATTTCTCATCATCATCATCAGAACTCGACTTCCCCTCCTCCACCTTAGTGCCCCGTCGTTTCTTTTGATAAGGCCGCTTGACCCCACCCACAGCAGCGGACCCCTTCCTTGCCCCCTTCGTCGCAAGAGCCCTGCGAGGTATCGCACAGCCCCCTGTTGATTTCCTCGCAACAGCACCACCAACATATTTTTTGGCCACTGGTAACGATGCTGTGGACCCGGATCCGTGCCCACCCCAACCTGAGGCAATCTGAGACGGTACTGGACGTTGCTGCATTTGCCCCTGCTGGGCATCCTTCTTCCCAGTCCTTTCATCCACTCCCACAAAGCAGGTGTGTTTTGAGATGACTCCTATATGAAAACAGAATTCAAGCCTAAGAACATTTAATTTAATGGTAGAATGTTACACATTACCGTAGTTAATTGACAACTTCGTAATCTCTGCTTCGAGACTGTCAATCTCCACTGCATTCAATTCCTGAGTTTCCAGCTCTCGGATTCGCTTGATCACAGCTAGCCTGTGGATCATTTTAGAGCTTCCCAAGTTGGTATCTTCGGACGTCTTCAACTCCAGACTCAAGGGTCCATCTGGGGAAGTGGCACTAATCTTGATCGTCTCTGGGATTTGGAACCCGGGCTCGAAAACTCCAAAAACGAGGAGTTGATGGCCATCAAAGATTGAAGGGATTTGTTTTGATGACTGCCAGAATTGTGGCTGTTGTGGAGTCACTTCTTGACCACTAATAATTGGTTTGTTGTATCCAAATAAAGTCTTCTCCTTATTAACCTGAAGTTCTGGCCCAGCATTATTTTCTCCCCAGTCGACCTTCACCTGTGTCAATGCTGGCTGCAGAGCATTCTTCCACTGGGCCAACGTCAACGTCCCTTTTGGAATCTCCGTATGCGAACCAACAAAGGCACAGGTTCCTCCACCAGCGCTGGCAATCCCTTCCACAAGGTGATGAGACGCGGAGGATCCAATCCCAAGGGCGAACACTCGGGTGGCGTGAGCGTGGGACGCCACGAGTCCTATTACCCTA
Organism: Isotomiella minor; assembly: GCA_034696445.1. Lineage (NCBI taxonomy): Eukaryota > Metazoa > Arthropoda > Collembola > Entomobryomorpha > Isotomidae > Isotomiella > Isotomiella minor. The sequence continues at coordinate 10,066 of JAQIWU010002881.1, forward strand.
TCAGTGTCATTTGTCTATAAAGGTAAAGAGCATAATTAGAATAGCACGCTGCTAAATTACAGATTCACTACTATAGTCACCTCTCCATCAGTCAGAACAAACACCTACCTAAGGTATCCTTCCCTGAGAGGTTGGGAGTAAATATACTCCAAGGGGCCAAGAAGCTCTGGAGATGACCCTGGACCCTGGAGATGAAGGTGAAAGGCGAGATGACAAGGGCTCCTAAGCACTGTGTCGGTTCCCCCACCAACGACGACAAAAGGCATACAGCAGGGGGACCAGACGCCACACAAGAAAGATGGAGGACGCGGAGGTGAGGACATAAACCATTGGGGAGGAGTCTCTACTTTCGCAGTAGCGGTCGTAGATGAATATGAGAAAACAAGGAAGCCAAAATGCAGCAGCCACCAAGTCCAAGGGCTCGTAGCCATAGCTAAAAAAACAAGATTATTTTATTTTTAATATTGACATAAAGTGGAAGGCAAATCAAGCACAGCTACTTCACCACTGGGAGTTAACCCAGGAACGTAGAATGGACAAGCTAAACTTACTACTGGGAAGTTGTTGGGTGTGTCTGTGATGTTCGTGGCATGTCCTTTTCTTTCAATCGTTTTCTCTCAACTAAAACTTTCAATCTAGGATGCGTCTCATCAAAGTCGTTGAGGAGTTGGAATAATTTAATTAACTGATATGCAGATTTTGTGAAAAACTAACGAATAGAGCAATAATACACCGAAACAAATTTATCAAGCTTTACCCTAACACGTATAGATATGTTGATTTTCTTCATTTTCTATGGAAATTCGTCACGGGGGTTTGATTGTCATGAATTTGCCATGCATTCTTTTACATAATCGGTCAAAAACTTCATTTATGACAGAAACTCATACCTACCTT
>JAQIWU010002882.1:0-10960 GCA_034696445.1 Isotomiella minor
TTAGCCCCTTTCGATCCATTATCTATTGAGTAATACCCATGTTCCCAACTATTATGAAACAGGCGACCCGGTTTACCGAAGGGAACGAGAGAAATATTCCAATGCCTTGGGGAAAAGTTACGTCGTGTCTGTATGTATAAAAATATCTGCATTAGCCCAAGCTCTGATGCTACTTCTTGTCTAGGGAAATTGAACGAGGCAACCATTTTCTTTCCTATCCACGGTTTAGCTTCAAGGTTCCATTGCCTCCTGACCAATCGGCACCTCTTTAGGGAATCTTCTGGCAACCACGAAAATATGTGTGAAAGTATCTAATTATTTCAAATCCACAAAAAAACCAATTAGTAATTGGACGGTTGAATCACTATCACTGTAGTGTAATAAAAATAAATACAAATTTACATAGGAATCCAGCATTGGACTATTCGAGCTCGTTGCCATAGCATCAGCAGTATCTTGTTCCTGTTGTACTTTTAGTTCCAGAGAACTAGTAATGCCTGAAGACTTATTGGTGACGGGAATTGAGGAGATAGGCTAAACCCATTAAGTTGAATTAGGAACTATACCAATGGGCAAATGTATAATTCTACCTCAAAACGCAAGTCCGGATTTCCACACCGCTTTTTACTTTCTATAAGGGAAACGATGTCGAAAAATTGAAGCGTGCAAACAGATTCTATCTTCTGTCCATTCAAATATGGTCCACCCGTCAACTCCTGCAAGAAGTGAAATTATATAACGTTCTCAATCCTCTATAGTTGTGACCACTTACGTTGACATTCTTTACAAAAAAGTAACCGCGCTGACAACTAATTTCACAATAGTCCCAACGAAGTTGGGATTTCAGTATGCCTCTACCATTGATCTTCTTCCATCGATTATATCTGGAGTCGTGTCCAAGCCAAAAAATAAACTCGCCTTGTTCTTCTCGGCTGACAAAGTGTCTTCCAATGGTGTACTGCAAGAACACACGAATGTGATTACAATTAATTCATGGATGACACTAGCTATCTCACCTTTTGGCCTTCCACATACAACAGCTTTATCAAAAGATCCCCGTCGTATCGCGGTCGCGGTCCAACCCTCCTTCGGGGTCTACGTCTGTAAAAAATAGACGACAAATAGCCGTCTTTCCATTTGGTGTTGGAATTGTCACCCTCCTTCAGCTCCCAAGCCTTCCAAACGTTCTCTCTCGTAGTTTTCAACGTCCCACTGCATAAAAGGAAAACATAATTTTAACAAAATCACCAAAAAAACGCACAATATAAAGGAAAACTCACATTTCTCTTCTGTGCTGTGGATTATTTAGAAAATGTAACTTTCTATGCCACCCAGCATGTATCCTTCTGTCTTCAATATGTATATCATCCTTCCCTGGACACTTTCGACAAGACACGCTGACGCTAATGTCCTTTTCCTCGTCAAAACTGTCGCTGTCACACCCAGACTGTTCTTCACAGTCAAAATAGCTCCCCTCCCCGCTGTCACCGTCAGACGAAGAAGCCCTGGATCCATCCAGGCTAATGACTGAGGACAAGTCGTCGGCGTCCTCGCTATCCTCACTGTCGGTATCTTCGTTGTTGAAAAACATTTCCTCCTCTCAGCCTGCTCCTAAAAAAACAAGGAGGTGGGGGTGATGATAAAAACAATGAAATTCAGACAAAAGACATCCCTTACTTACGACAAAGGTTATCAACGACGAGAAAATTTAAAATTCGGACTTTTCTTGACGAGATCAGCCGGTGAAGAGGAGGAGGAAAGGAAGAGCAACAAAGCTGCCTACGTGCTCTCATCCGCCGATGTAAATAAACAAAGAAAGAGCCGAGTTCTTCTTCTTCTTCTGCTTCCTTTTGCCTCCTGCTCGAGTTCATCCACAAAAGACGAACCACAACAAAAGCAAAATCCTCATCTCCGCTCTTCCCATTCAAAACCAAGGTCAATCCAACTACCCTACTGGATTCACTCTCATCATCATCATGAAGCAGCATCAATTCATTAAATTAAACCAACTTAACTTAGTTGGGACGAAGGAGTCTGAATTTAATGTGACTGTGGCAGGTGAAAGAGTTAAAAGCAGCAACAAACAAACATGCAAATATGAAAGAAGGGAGTTTGCCATTTTTTCGCATGGAATAACCGGACTGCTTATTTGACGGCAGTGTCTTGTTGACTGAAGCTGTGTGAATTGTGAATCTCTTTTTCTGTGTTAGTGGTACAGACAGAACTTCTACGCAATATCTTGACTCTCTCTGAAAGTCACATTGGGTTATGGTTGGTGTGTGAGCAGTGCTTCCAGTACAGTCTTTGTAGCTTTACTCTAGTTTTTTTTTTGTAATGTGGACAATAATTTAATGAGTTGTCCCGGTGTGTCCCCTGAGTAACTGCGATGATGGGTTTTTGATTGAGACTTTCTTGGTTCTTCACATCACAAGACAATTGAATTCCGAAGAAGCCTGATTGATTATGGACATGGAAATTGGTGAACGGCTTGAAAACAGTCTGTTCGTCTCTGCGCCCAGGGCGAGGTCGAACACTTGGGGTGGTGACGATGGACGTGACAATGACAGCGAGGACACTGAAAAGGCGTATTCAAAGAAGCGAAGACCTCCTCCGCCCTCCCTCGCCATTTTGGCTAATGGAATAAGGAAGAAGAAGGATGAGGATACTGATGACGAGGATGAAGAAGAGGTCAGGCCGAAGATGAAGGATCAGAGTACTTCGACATCGTCATCATCATCAGTTTCGAAAGGGATCCCAATAATTCAGTATGGGTCATCTCCTCCAAGACAAGTGTCTAGAAGGCCGAGGACTGTCTCAATCTCCAGGCAAAATCCGTAAGTGTTTTCAAATCACTCCATTAAAAAGGAAGATGTTTATTACTTTTGCTTTTTTGTTCTTTTCAGTTGGGGAAATGACAAAAGCTATGCAGAATTGATCTTGGATGCGATTAGCTCATCCCCCGAGAAGAAGTTGACGTTGGTGGAGATATGTGAAAGTATTGAAGTAGCTGTGCCTTATTTTAAGGATAAGAACAACTCGAACGGAGGCGCTGGGTGGAAGGTAAACAAGCACTTCATTGTTCTTATTGCATTATATCAACTTCCGTGTGGCATTATGTAATCTATTACTTATTTTCGTTGCAGAACTCGATAAAATTCAATCTGATGTTGCACAACCGCTTCACCATGGAAGCAGATCCAGACGGTCGTCTGTGGGAGACATGCCGTTGGTCAATAAATCCCCATATTCACTCTGAAAGCGATGAGAGTGAATCAGAAATGCGTCCTCGAGCTGCTTCAATGGAAACAAACCAATTCATGGAACGGAAACGGAGTGCATTGAAACGTCGCTTAGGGAACGAGGCACAAACTCATATTTTGTCATCTTCCTATGGAAATGGTGGATATGAACATGTACGTAGTTACAATTAGTTGTGAACAATAATCAAGTCTGTATTTACGATAGGTTTCGTGGATTCATGAGAATGAGAACGGGAGCATTGGTGATGCAGCTACAGAACATATCCACAGAAGTAATGACATGGGCCCCTACCGGAAAAGAAACTTCTCCAGTACATCCTCTTGTGGGCGTACATCACCATCCCCGATTCTCGACATCATTGAAGCTGAAATGGAATTGGAGGAAAGTCTCGGCATGACTGACTTCAGCCCTCTAGACGCTACCGGTGTGAACAACGCATCTCTATCTCATGCTGACTTTCACCTAGCAAATAACCTTGCAATGTCCATAAATATCCACGACATTGGAGGACTGCAGGTAAATACAGAGAGCTTTGCAGTCCCAACAAAAACTAAAACATTGTTTCTATTTTAGGTGCAGGGTGCCCAATATAGTTGAAGGGAGACAATAGTTCAAATGACGACGCAGAAACGCGGAAGAACGGAAAGATTGGAAATCGAAATGTTAGGCTTTAACGTATGGACTTCGAAATCGAAATGCAACTTTATCACTCAATTTTGTCTTCTTGAAGGTATCATTCATTCAGGATTGTACTTCTCATCGTTTATATAATCTTTTACCAATTTCTTACAATTCATCATGTACATGGGATTGATTTGCGCATGTAACGGTTTTTAGCTTTAGATTTTCATTATTAGTATTTAAGTCTATTTTCTAGTAGCATTGCATGATCTGATATCCATTTGTACCCATCCCCATCGTTCTGTAGTTGTGGATTATGGATACTTTTAATAAACAATATTAACATGATGTTAGGTTGTACACATGCTTTATTACTAAAAAGTCAAATCCTTATAATTACTACAACAGTAAAAAGATATAAAGTTTTCACAGTAAGATCAAAAAAATATTTAAAATTTTGCAGCGTTCATAAGAGTGTTTAACGACACGGGTGTCCAGGACATGCTTTCACGTTGTTGTAAAAATATTACGTTTCCGCTAATGTAGACTGCAACGGTGCCGCATTTATAGACTTGTTTACCCTCATAATAACGATTTGGCAGAGGGACAAATAGGATTCCTTGTTCTTCACACTTCATTTGGACCAATTCTTTAAACCCATGGGGTGCTTGGGACATGAGTCGCATGGCGTCGACCATCCTCTCTGCCTTCTTGTGTGGTGCTGCTGCTGAGGGCTGGGGTTGGGTTCGGTTGATAATGTGAGAATAATCCATCTGTTGCCCTGGACGCTGCATTGCAGCTGCAATTATTTCCAATCCCTTTTGAAGATTTTCTGTAAATGAAAAGTACAGTTTCAAAAAATTCAAACCATTTAGTTGTATTTCTTTGTACCCATAATAACAGCATCTTGCATTAAAGGTTCTTGAAACAAACTCCTCCACCAAAGGTACCATTGATGTACATCTTCGTATCGAGGGAACTGATTAAGCCAATCCGCTAAACAGCTCAGCCACCGAGGAAAAAACAAAGTTTCCAAAATGTTGACAACAGATTTAATTGGCACCATGTCGAGCCAAGCCATCACCCACTCCCAGGGACCTACAGAGTGAAACAAAAGTTATTCTTACTGTATGACATGGCAAAATAGAGACGTTGACTCAAAATATGTACCTAAGTCTTGATTCGCAGGATTCATAATAAGTTGCTGCATCGCCTGCTGCAACTTCGGTACAATATTTTTCAGTAGGAAAGCGTCCATTGCTCCTTTTGAAAAGACGGCTGTCCACGGTGTCAATATCTGCTTGGCAGAAATATCACTTGGGTGCCACCTTACAAGAGCGTTGGCCAATTTGGTTCTAATAGTGGGATACACCACTTCAAGTTTCGACCCTATTAAGATGAAATGAAAATAGTCATTAGGTGCGTCTTTTCTCGCTCATGATAACTTACCTAGGAGAGGCAACCACGGATGAATCCAGGCATGTATTGGAACTACATCAGAAAGAGGATCCCAATCTTCCACAGCTTGAGAAAGCGTAGGGACCAATAGTTGGTCTAGCAAAAATGGTAAATGTAAGTATGAAATCGTTTTTTGGAATTTAAAACTTATTTTGGCTGACTTACCATATACAATTTCCAGTAGCCAATTCGGAATGAGCACTTTCCAAAACTGGATAAGTCTGACCATGGGTTCCGCGTTCTTTACTGTCCACACACTGAAAATTCAAAGTCAGCATCAAAATTAAATTTTCCATTAGTCATTACGCTTTTCAACTTACGTCATTGCATGTCGCACGGAAGGCATCCAAGTCTCCCATAGAATAATTTCGTATTGTTCTGTCTGGGTTCCCAACAATGTCGCCCAATCATTTAGAATTTGGATTGGAAGTTGTGGAGATTCAAGTGGCTTCCATGTTCTCAGAGCATCTTTAATTAAAGGAATTGCTACCGCAGGTACCAGAGCATACAGTTGATATAGCTCCCACTCTTGTTCGTAATCCCTCTGCAAATATAAGCATACATTTTAATGTCAAACATTATTTAAACCATAAATAATAAATACCTTTAGTTTCCCCAAGAGGAAATAAGAATTCTCCAGGTCCATGGCAGACGCATTACAAATTGCTTGCATTTCCAGCGTTACTTTTTCCATCTTTTCAATTAGCTCATCTTGTTCTGTAATAGTTTTCCTTAGTTCCACCACTTCATCGGTCAACGCAACTTTCCTATCTGAAGCATATTTTGCCTTTTTTTCATTTTTGAAAATATCCTGTAACATTAAATTAAATCATGCACACGATTAAGATCAAAAGATTTTCAAGTTTTCAAAAGTACAGTTGACTCACGTATTCACAGCTATTTTTCAAGAGTTCCACGTTGTGAACTAACTCTGGTACATCGAAAGTGGATTTTGATCTGAAAATAGATCTTTCAGATTCACGTTTAGTTTCTTCAGCCCATTCATCAGGTCTTTGTTGTCCAGAAATCGCATGATAACCACTAAGAATCCTTTGTTCCGGCCCAGTCATGTCCACCACCTTCACTTTAGCCAAATGCCTAAAAAATATATAACCATGAAGCTATTGTACCAATATAAATAAAATGTCATACCCTGCGTCGGGCCGAACCCGTATATTCTTTTGTTCGAGAACCTCTTCAGCAGTTAAATATTTATATTCCACTTTCTGTTTCGTAACTTTTTGCCATTTTGGTTCTTTTGGGACAGCCGTTTCTTGGGCTTGTTTTGGAAGACCAACAGGAGGTTCTGCAGGGCCTGTTTTCTTTTCTTTTCCATACGCACCTAGACAACGTATAAAAGAGACGATGTACTGCTATTCTGAGTGTGAGAAATGTAAACTCAATTTGGCTTACCAATGGCCCCTCGCCCTTTTCTGACGACGGCTTCAATAGGTGCACTTATCCCTTGTAAATCCTTTCCAAGACCCTTTCCTGGCTGAAATCCCATCCCTGCAAGCAGTTTAGCTCCAATCCCATACATTTCAAACCCTCTTGCTCCAGCGCCTAGAGATCGCTGTCGCATCCCTGCTATTTCCATCCCCATACTACTAAATTTCTTCTGCTGTGACTTTCCAACGAACTGTACTTCCTCTTCCTCACTGCAAAATACATCAAAACCATATCGGCATTCAAGTTCTGAATTAAATCACAAAAATAAAGTAGGAAACCAACCTTGAGGAATCAGTTACAGGGATCCCTTCTTCCATCTTCATACCACCCTCGTCCTCTTTCTTCACCTCCGCCTCCTTCTCAGGGTTCAACACACCCGCAGACACGAAGGCCTGACCTCCAAAAGCAGATGCTTTAGACGAACCACCACCACCTCCCAATCCAAATCCAGCCCTTCTTCCTCCTCCTCCTCCTCCACGTCCACGTCCACGTCCACGTCCTCCTCTGCTCGTCGAGGGCCCATCCTCCTCCTCACTGTCACTCCCCCTAAAGACCCCTACAAAAAACAATTCAAAGAGCCATGAGCACAGTCTTGAAAGTAAAAGTTAAAAGACTTCGTCTTACCGTAAATCTGATCCTTTTTACTAAACCTCTTTTGAAACTTGGCTGGATTAAATTCAGTCTCCAAATCGTAGTCCGTCACTTCAAACGCTTCCTTCTCGTCAGAGGACATTTTGAAGTCACCACTGTCCCATTCACAAAATCAGCAAATTATTCCAAGAGTAAAAAATATTTTTTTCTGCTGTGAAGAAATGACGAGTGAACGACAGGCCGGAACGATCTGTGTCAACAGAGTCTCAAATCTCGCTCGGGAAGGGGGCAGAGCGAGACTGCCTTTGTCTTCTTCAAACTGTGAACGCAATCGCCGCATTGACGACACGGTCAAGTACGACGTGGAAGTACTGCATTTGAAACTTTCGGGTGATGCTAACACATCTAAATTCTTCATAACCAAAGTACAACTTGAAGACTCTCAACGCCCTCAACCTCCGCCTCATGTACCTCCCCTTGGTAAAGATCCTCAACGCCCCGGTCGCCTTGGGATTGTGGTTCCAGAGGGTGAGAAGTTCTGTGGAGGACTTGTAGGGCTGGATTAATTGGGACAGGGAGTGTGTGCCCCACAGGGTGAAGATTACAATCCAAGAGAGGCACAAAAGGTAAACCTGAAGGGGTTGGGACTCGAAGGTTTTCAATACGATGACCCCAAGGACGATGTAAAGGGCAACCACGCTGGCGAGTAGAACAGAGAGGAAAAAGGCGACTGCCCTGTTCCCCACGTGATGGAGGAGGTACAATTGCTTGTAGAGCTGGATGTACTCGTTGCCAGAGAGGATCTCAACTTGCCCCAGTGCATTGTAGTGTCTCCGAATTTTAGTCATGATTTTCTCTGAAGTGACGTCCACATACACAGTCCCCAAAAGTACCATGCATATAATCCTGGTTATTTCCAAGGAGACGGATAAGTGAAGGAAGAATCTAAGAAGGGCGATGGCAATAACAATTTTCCACAGCCCAAGAATGCAATCCGGAAGCAGGTTGTGGAGGACGGTGAGGTAAGGGTCTCTTTCTCGCAGTATCGTGGATGTAGATACGACAAATGGGGTGAAAAGGATTGTAGGAAGGCTAATGAAAAATGGGCCAATGCTTCTGACTGTATGGTCGTCGGCTTCACAATTGGAAGCCCTCATTCTCAATTCTAATCCTTGAAGCATGGTTGCCAACGAGTTGACAACGTCCACTACGTCCGGACCCCAACGGAGGACAGACGGCCCGAAGGACATCCCTGTCAACATAACCAGCAAAATGGCGATGCGGCTGACAATGACATAAGCACTCTTTGTGGCCCTTTTGTAAATGGGATTGTCCCTTGAAGCATATCGTAGGAACACCAGGTCAAAAATGCAAGAGGAAAAACCCACAAGGTAAAAGTGAATTAGGTGGTACACAACCCACATCTTCTGATCACGACCCCACTTAAAACTTAGACGACCCTTCCCATGATCCCAGATAATGGGTGTTGTGGGCACGATGTATGCCAACCATTTTTCAACCCTGCCTAAAACTTGTAACAAAAATGGCAATTTCCCTTTTTTCGTTAAGTCAACACCAACTTCCGCTTTGTGGAGAAAGAATGCATGGGCTTGACGCATGAAATCCAAGACCACTGCTTTCTTATTCTTACCCTTGGAGTAACGAAAGGGGCAAATTGCGAAAGATACAAAAGTTTTAGCCATGTCCTTGCCCTTCCTTCGTCATAGATAGTCACTGCCTACTCATCGGTTTTTGAACTAAGATGTAACTTTGATATGGACTCATTCATCAGGATTCATTCATCAGGAATTCATCAGTTTGATTGAAAAAAATCGATTATGGAGGAATAACGAATAATTGGATGAAGGTAAATATTTCCTTGATCGATGATATGTATGCACTCATATTTCAAGATTAAATATGCTACAACCACAAATTTGGTGGAAGTAAATTAGGAAGTAAAATGAAGGTTAAGGAAAGGATAGTAATTTAACTTAAATTTTTAATCTTAAATCGGATTTTGGATTGTTCGATACGAGTTCATGAGTTGCATTGAGGGTGTGTACAGCAACTGAGCGGACGTTTTGCCCCATACGTAGTCATTATGCCCAAACTGTTTGTCATCAATATTGTGAATCGAAGCGTTTTGCAGTTGATTGGCTATTTTCTTCACGTCCTAAATAATAGAAAATCAAGTGATGCATAACTTAATCAAAGCCAAAAATCAAGTAAATGCTGCTTTACCAATTCTGTGGACATCCAATCCCCAGTTCCCCAGAACAAGGCGACGGGGACGGCGATATTTGTCAAGTTGTACTCAGGGGGCAAATCACTATTGTACAACTTTCGATTGGTCTCTGTCCCATAATCAAACTTGCTGAATTTCTTGGAAGCAATATTTTGGGCGAGGTGGATGACACTTTTTACAGACCCACCTGCGGGGACATGGCGTAAGATGTCTGCCGTTAGACCCTGTGTAGACCAAACAAGTGAATAGTCAACAACATAAATTATTGATGCCAACGTTCCTATTACCTGATAAACCCTTTCTGGATTGAAATTGGTGACTGCCAGACAGAGCAATGCGCACATTTCCCTCGTTAAGCTATATCTCCCACAAACAGTGATAGCCATGCTAGGGCCGATGAGATTCCAAGGCCAAGGAAGGAGCTCTTGTACCCCAGACAGTCTTGAGAACACCTAATCAATAATCCATTAACTTATCTTACGCACAGTGTTCACATGCGTTTCTCAACCTGTAAAGCCGAATTGAACGGGGCTAAAGAAGATAGATAAGGGAAGGGTCCCTGAGCATTTTCAAAATATGCTGCAGGTCCATACCCTAACATAAAACGAATCTTCTCATTGTACTCTGGCCTTTCGCTGAGAAACACAAAGAATGTGGTAGTGCTAAGTGAGACACCACCAAAAAAGATCGAGGGAGTTCCTGTCATCTCTATAATGTAGTCTACGGTGGCTGGCAAATCGTACACTCCCATTTCATGAAAGCTGCGTTTATAGACAAAAAATATTTTAGTACAGCCTTGAGATCAATCAAATGTCATTCAAATTAGTCCAACCTAAAGTTCCAATATTCTGAAGAAGTAGCTGAATCCGTGGAGGATAAGGAAGTGTGGCCTCTTGAGTATCGATTTCCACGATTATTGCCCATCCACACATCGTAACAATTGTCATAAAGCAGATACCCTTCAGAGACAAACGGGAAACATTAGTTTTATAGCAATTGATTCATCCGTTTCTTATGAGGGTTTACCGAAGGCATACTTCGGTCCAGTCAACACCCAATTCGAAGAGTCCATGAATACTCCATGTTGCAACAATATCGTATCATTGGCGTGGGTTTGATTGTCACAGGCTGGATTTCTAGGGATTCGATGAAGTTCCAAGACATAGCCATCCTTCGAGGCGAGTTGAGACACAATTATTGTAAGAATTGAACTTGTTTTCATTTGTGCTTATACCTTCGTAATGACCTTATGGATTTCAATTGGGTACCCACTCCTGTTTACCAGATCTGGCTACAGGGAATCATAAAATGACACTCACTCGATCGACACTT
>JAQIWU010002883.1:0-10955 GCA_034696445.1 Isotomiella minor
AAGAGAAAGCAATGGATCAAGTCACCCCATTAGACAAATCTCCAACTGGAAATATGACTTTTTTTTATTTGGGAAATCTCATTTTCCTCAGATGTTTTTACCTGGTCAAGCTTGAGATTATTCAAAGCCTCTGATCTCATCTTTCTGAAGAAAAAAACTCTTGCTAATAAAGTCTCTCACTCTCACACCATCAAAACCTATTATACTGAAGTTGCTTTCACTTTTTTGTTGTTGCTTGTCTGTCTACCCTCATCTCGTCAAGGATATAGAAGAGAAGTGTTGATGAGGAAAATCAAGTGGAATTTTTGGAATTGGGATTTCTTTGAAAATTCCTCCTCAAAATTATTCATGATCCATCCATCTCCATTCTTTTGCTACTGCCTCTGGATTCAAGGAGTGAGGAAGAAGGGTTGAAATTAGTTAGCTGACACTAAGAGAAATGGAGATGCTTCTTTCTTCTTCATCATCATCATGCGGCACAGGGTCTTTTGATTATTATAAACAAGTCTACTGATGGAGGTACACATTTTGAGATTGGAGAAATATGGAGATGATGCAGAATTCAACGTGTAAAATGAAATGATGTACACACTATCATCACATCTAATCATTCACATCACAAAGTTGGACAGGCAGATGATGATCATCATACATAACAACAACACCACCAAGAAAATTTTCTGATTGGATCCCTTTTTCATTATGCATCTCATCTCATTCCATTCATCATCAACTTTGACTTTGACTGACTGTATTGTGCCATAACGCACCGCAACCAACCAAAGAGCAACAACTTTCAGGATTTTCCACCCAATAATTTAATGAAATGAAGATGTTAATGGTAATGGCCTTTTTATTCAGAAGAAAAAAACTCGTAGCAATGCTTCAGGAATTCACCAGGATACTGTACAGTTTTATATGCTGTGTCAATTTCTGAGAATCAAAAGATTCACTTACGGCATTCCAATGGATGTAGGTGGAAACCTCTGGTCATAACTTTGCCTGCAAAAAGAAAGAAACAAAATATTATTAGCAACGATGGTAACAAAGCAGCAGCGTTTGTTGGAGCAAAAATGGCCAAAGAGATGAGTCAAGTCAAGTGTTAACCTTTTGGCAATCAGAATTTTTTAGACTTATGATGTGTACAGACCATATTTTATTGATACAGATCTAAAGAAGAAGAAGGAAAAAAATAGGGTAGATTAAAAAGATTTGGTTTAGTTTTTAGATTGCTTGCTACAAGTACAAGTCAAGTTGTATTTGAACTTTGCATAGCAGCAGTGGGTTTTGTGATCTGGTTCAGGTTTTTTTTATTAAAGGTTGTGGTTTTGTGGCCAACTAAATCATATTAAAATGCCTCACAGCAATTATTCTGACAGGTGGAATGTTGAAACACAAGAGAGCCGTCGCGTCCTAACCAACTTTTATTATTCGCACATCTTCACCTATTATAATAATTACTGGCAAATTTACAATCCTCAAACATTAAATCATTTGTTCAGTTCAGAGAGAGAACTTTTCATTTAATTCCATGTCACAAAAAAAACAATTACCTACTCTGATTAAGAGTAAGTAACTGGACCTTTGATTTATTGCAAATAATTCTCTCTTGAGTGTCATGATGTCTTACCAAAAATCCAAAACTCTAGAGTTCATTTTCAAAGAATATAAATCGGGCAGGTTTTCTATGTCATGTCATACACAATTTGCCGAAATATTCACCACACTTTTCCCAGCCATCACGTCATAAATAAAAATGGTATGTAGCTTAATTGTTGGTCTCTCTTGAAAACCTGCATGTAATTGTGACTTTTATGCTACTTTTTTTTGTAGGTATCCCTTTCCAAAAATTGCTATTATTATTTCTTTGCAGCCTCTTTAATCAAAATCATGCGCATCCTATTGATTATACAAATTACAGACAAGACAAGAGGGATACAATAACTTCTCATCATAAGTACATCTCTGACTCTGAGCGGCTTTACTCAATCCTCCTGTTGAACATCCAATCAGTCTCAATAGTAATTGCATGCATCCAAAACCTTGCACAATATAATCAAAATCATGCTAACAACAACATTGAAGGGTCACTCTGTCTGGCAAAGTCAAACGAAAATGATGATTTTAAAGTTCCTCTCCTGACACATGACTAAATGATCAATCCGTCAAAACAAACCCGCTTGCGCGAGTTTACAAGGTAGCACAGCAAGACATCAAACCCATTAAAACTTCAATCCTCTGAAAAGACATTTCTGTCACTGTCAATTCACTTTGGGTTGACAATAATTGATTGGAAAGAAGAGAGAAAGAAAGAAGGAGATGACGATCACTTTATGAAGTAGGATGAATCTAAACCAATTTCAAACCAGTTTCTTGTTCAAATACTTCCGAGTTCTATATGAGTTTACAGAAATATTCATATAGCAATACATCCTTTTAGCTGTACTACATGAAACAATTAATTCTTCCTCAATCCGTCAATTGATCAAGACTCTTGGTATCTCTTTATGAATATGTTTTTTTAATTGAAGTGCTGCAAATTCACACCCCAAGGATGTAGAGTACATTTTGACATTTATTGATCAGGGTTGATGCTCACGTCATTAAAAGGAGCAACTTGCAACACCGGTTGTTAACGAATGTTTCCATAATTAATCAAGATTAAATCGTATTGTCTATATTTTCAAAACTTTTTTCAACCTGAGAATTAAATAAAAATTGATGCAAAGCACGGAAATTTTAGTTTTTAATTAAAAACCACTGAATGAATTTAAATAGCATACTTTTATCATGATGACCCTTTTTTTGAACAATCCACCCACCTTTTCTTCTTCAGTTTACATTGGTTAATTATAAAATTCCCAAGACGTATCGAACTGTGACTCAGGAAGACGTGCGTTTAATTGGGATTACGAAGGAAAGAGGCGAGAAAAAGATCATTTAACCATTTAGAATATCATTTGCATTTATACATTGTTAAAAATAAGCCTTTCTTTCTCTTGTGCCCCTCCACCAATTTAATTTATGGAGAAGAATAATTGAGTGCTTCAATAATAATCATCAAAAAAAGCGTTGTTTCCAATACTCTCTTTCTTTCTAACCTCATTTGGTATTCCTGCCTTGACCCAAGAAGAACTAAATACTAAAAAACAGCTTTTAACAGCTCCTATACTTGCCCCCTTGCATATCATCGGTATTTAAAAGTTTACTTTGAAAAGAGCTTTGAATTAAAATGCACAACATGACTCTTGTACATGAAACAGGAGCACGTGAAAATAACGCCTTTTTGTTTCACCACCCTTCCATTTTTGTCCTTTCTTTCTTTCTCCACTTTTACTTTATTTTTCTACCCTTTCCTCATCATCATCTTTTCTGCTTTCTCTCCTCTCCCTTTTGTCATTATATGCATCATGCAATAAGGTTTCAAGTCTAGTGCACTGCTTGGAATACAACACATCCAGAATTAAAAAGCTTATGTTTAGAAAAAGCATCTTCTTCTTCTAGGGGTTAAGTGTTTAGTGCAGAAGGGGCTTTTTTGAATGAGGCAATTTAGTTCAAATGATCTTTTGCCACTTCATGATTTTTTTGTATTATTTCAGGGTAAAAGAAGTTAAAGAGTATGGGCTGAGAGAGGGAAGAACAAGTTGAAGTTTAATTAAGAGGGTCGTCGTGTTATTCCCTAATTTGATTAAAACTTGAATTATGACCCTTTTTATTTCGCAGTAATTAAAACAAAAGCTATATTTATACCCCGCCTCTCTCTTTTTTTAAGAGAGAAAGACTCAATAATTCAACTCTCAAACAAAAAGCCAAGTTTTGTTTATTAAGATGCGAGTTAATTTTTTTTTTTGTAATTTAGCTCTATTCATTCAGACTTTAAAAGTGACTCTCTTAAATTTATGATGCTGATGTTGAATTAAAGACGCGTAATTAGTTTTTAGGAGTGAGAAGGAGGAAAAAGAGTAAAATATTTATGAATGAGCGAACCTTTGCTTGCTTGATTTTGAATAATTTATAGCTTTTTACACTTTCACTTTCTTTCCCTTTGAGACTTGAAGGAATGGGATGATGGTAAATTAATTACACATGGAGTCTTTTATTTGCTCCCGTAATTCACTCGCTACTGTCGTCTCAAGTCCCGGGACTTTATTTAATTGTTACGTGCCCTGAATTACATTTGCGGCAGTTGCTCATACTTCAGAGAAAAAGAGAAAGTTAGACTGTTTCCAAGGGAATAGAGATTGTATCTTTTAGTTTGTTTTATATGCTTTTCCTTTGGGATTTTGGTTTGGTTTGCGGGGTGTTTAAAAATTCACACCTTTGAGAGTCAAATCCTTTGATAGGAAATAAGGTTATCTCTTGATGGGAGAGAGGGATCAAATCGAATATCCCTCAATTGACACCCCCTGAGATTGGATCATATGGAAATATTGCCTCGCTTTACACCGACAAAAGGAAGGAAGGAAAGGGGTGAGTGTGAAGTGATCATAGGAAAAGTCAAAAAGACACAAAAGCAATAGAATATAAAATGATACTAAATAAAATCCCTCTTCCTACACTTTCTCCATTCAGAAGAGAAAGGGATAAATTTACCTCATTGTCAGATATCCTTTTTTGTGACGTGATGTAAAATAAAGGATGCAAAAGTTAACGGGAAAGAGACAAGGAATGTCGATAAATACTTGGGGGATAATTGGCATGACCAATTCAAAGTGTAAAATAAAGAATAACTTCCAAATATGGGCAGTGCAATTAAGGAGAATATAGATAAGTGGGTGCATTATTATTATGAATCAATGCTTCTGATCAACTTACTTCATTCAAGAGAGTCTAAAACTCACACCAATTTGCATTCTCTATCTCTCTGACTCCTAATTGAAGTTCAATAGAATGAAATATTCCACTCCTCTAAAAGACATTTGCCGTAGCAAAATATTCACCCATCGAGTTCCAGACTTTTTCTCTCTTGGAGTGTATCTTATAATTGAATCTAATCTCTTTCTCTAATTTATCTCTGCTTAATTATGACTCTGTACAAAGGTGAGTGGGGTTGAGACACAAAGGTTGATTATGCATTATGACCACCACCAGACAATGGGCCAGGCTCATCTTCTTCTTCTTTTGTACTTGTGTGTGTCTTCTTCTTCTCAATAACTCACTCTCTACCAAAAACTAATCAAATATTCATTACTCACTTCACTCAGTCACTCATTCACTTTTTCTTGTCTTGATCTTTTTAGGATAATGCCCGCATCAACTTGAAATTTGAATAGGATGAATGCTCAGTAAGACGTTCTACCTAAGCTCTCGTGGTGGTGGGTAAGCTTTTGGTCGTCTGGTGTAAGCCTCCATCCAAAGTGAAATTGAAACTTTACTTAGTTAATATCTCAATCTATTCGGCGGATCAATCAAATCATAGAGAAGATCTTCGTGTGGGGTCGGATCACCGCGTAAATCAACCTTATGTCGCCTGATCCCTGACTAATTGATGAGAGACCTGCACTTAAGGTCTCATATGTGTGATCACAATCCCTCATAATATCTTCTTCCCTCTCCGACGACTTTAGTATTCACGTTTACTGCAGACTATAATGATGTTCCTTCGTGTAGATGTTGTGCAACACACACAAAAGCATCAAAAAGCCATTGCCGTTTGTCTAAATATCCGTTGGTTTCCCCCAAACGACATTCATTTGTGTAAAAGGCTAAGGTGGGGGTGATTTTGAGATGAGAAGAATGAAGAAGGGCCAAATAAATGATAAACTAAACATTTCTCACTCACTACTGTGTCGCTATTATTTATTGCAATGTCGACGTTATAGGGGTTTGGGAAAGCGTATGCCCGTGGATTATATTTTTTTGGAGAACTCAATATTATATTGTCCCCAAAATCCCAATCCAACCAAGTTCTGAATGCAATACGCAATTTCAAATATGAGAAAGCATCTTTCTTTCTTTAATCGTTGGGTGCAATAGTGCAGTATGACATTCTCGGAGCTCTAATTCGAATATACGAGCTCATACTTTCCCTCATCATCATGCAGTATAATGCCCATTATTACTCTCAGAAGGGTAAGGACAGCCGCAGTGCACAACGTCGTACACGATTTTATGGCTTAAAACGATAGGGACGATTGAGGAGAGCTGTGACCATAAGCGAATATCATTTGATTTTTGACCAAGAACCAAGAAGGATGATGGAAATATTATTATTGGAACATGTTTTTGTGGTGTGGTATTGATCGCCTCTGTCTATCCAAAGCCCTGGGCTACTAATGGCAATGATGTCATGTCTCTCACAAATCCTTCTTGGTTTTTTACCATTAATACATCAGCGGAACTTTCTTTTAATAAATCCTCCACCATCATCAGTACGTACCTCCTTCCTTGGGAAATGATTGAAGCATCAAAAATATCAAATCGACATTGGATGGCAATTTAAAATGCATCCTTCGTTCGTATCCAAGAACAATGCGGACAAACTTCTCTTCTTTGCATCTTCAATCTCTACATTCCCCACCAAACATTAGATCAGCAGAGAGTCACAACAGCAGATGTCTGTCTATCCGAAAGAAGAGTCTTAGGTTTGACCACCACGAGGGGTTGATGGACGTTATGTTGAATTAAAGTGAAATTTTATTGCGATGGAAGGAAGACCATGGTAGGAATTAGCATAATCGTTAATCGATTAGCACATTAAATTAAACTCAAGTTCCATTCATTCTTCCATCACTCATTCCTTCCTTCCTTCCGTCCCAATTGACCATTAGTTACAGAATTAGTGTCCAACTTTTCAATATTGTCAGAAGGAACAGACCACTAACTGCCCCTTCGAGTCAACATAATTTCAACATTGATATTTTGAATGGACCTAAGTTGAATCAAATACTTTAAGCTGTCCAAGTGTAGGAATATTCAAAGATATATGAAAAACAAAAAGAAAGTCAATAATAATATGACAGTGGAGAAGATAAAATGTGTATAAAAGGGTGAAAGAAGGAGGAGGAAGGGTGACTCAATCATTTGGCATATAGAAACGGTCATTTATGTCCTTCCTGAATGCACTGAAGTCCAGAAGATCAGAAAAGAGCAATGAAATCATTCTGTCCAGAGTCGAGAGAGAAAAGTCATTTCGACTGACTTTAACATCACTTCACCCTTCCATTTATGTTATTGATGATGGAATGGGGAAGGAAGGAACTGGCTTTCCTCTGAGAATGAGAAGAAAAGTCTCATTTCTTTCTGGACCATGGTCACTATTTTATTTTATTTTATTTTACTTTATTTTACTCCATCCACGAATTTTATTAAAGTAAAGTGGAATCAAGTGAAGTTGGATACTCTTTTTTTTGGCCGCAGCTGAATCTCTCTAGAAGTAAAGGAATGGGAAGATGTAAAGTCCAGTCAAATCGTAAACTAAGACATTACATTTATGTAAATTGCTCGTTTGACCTTGCTTTCTTTACCCAAGTCTGTTGCACATCTCTTACTAGGAAGGAAGCATGTGGCATGGACCACTTTAACTATGGACATTGGACATTTCTTTTGCTCACTCGTTTTGTTTTACTGTGGCAAGTTTATTTCAAACGGTGTAATAAATAATGAAAATCTTATCAGAAAAAGAAGAAATGAGATGACCCCAAAAGAACGTACAAACAAGACAAGAAAGTTGAACTATCTGTTAATAAAATGTCCTGTCCCAAGCGATGAACAAAATAGATTAAAAAACTCAATTTCCCTCTTGACACTTATGGTTCCTTCCTGCGGAGTGACCGTTTTGACTTTGACATTTATTTACCTGTGCAGTAATTCATATTTGATAGTTTTCCTTTGGACAAATAAATAAAAAATTCACTTAATTGTTTGATCTTTATAAAGCCAAGGGAAAGGAAAGGCAACATGCTTTACTAAACTTTGCACTTCCAATCCACCTGAATGTGTCAAAAAAAAAGTAAAAAATGAGAGTCTTTTAGGCAATAAATAACGTCGTCCTCAATATGTTCTCTCTCTAATGCATAGGGGGACATAAATAAAACTCAACACACTTTGATCTGACTCGGATGGTGTCATAAATACATGCTTCTGCTGTCCAGCGACTTTGATACTTTGCCATATCCGTCGTAAATTTCCCCCCTCCTAAAAAGAGTAGTAGATTGGACGTGTTTGAGAGAGAGAGGAAAAAGTAAAACTGACTGACCACCGAGTCTCTATTGCTTTCTCTTCTCTCAGGTACGTACGTATTTTGTATGATTGGGGAAAATTGTGACTCTCTTGGGACTTTGAAAGTTAAATAACTTTCAAAAAAAAGTGAAAGTGTCATTCACTTTTACTATGACATCCACCCGGAACTCAATACGTCACGCAATTTCATTCATTTTTATGACAATCGATAAATATTTCGGCGTGAAATATCTCTAAACACGTGTTTTTACACTTGGCAAAAGCATTCCTCCTCCATCGTGCCTTCTTGTGATCTTCATCTAAAGGAAAAATTCGCAAACTTTTTACTTTAGCGATAGCAATCAGTAAAATTGTGCCGCGTCCCCGTCATTACATGCGACAAAGATAGACGATTATTGTTGAAAAAAAAGGAGTTGGGACATGCAAAAGCGTTAATTAATTAGAGGAGTTGAGTTAGGAAGAAGAAGAAAGGAGATTCTAAATAACTTCTCTTACTTTACTTTTACAAGTGCATTAAGGTTTATGGTCATTTAATTCAACTGGTTTTTTATATATAAAAGATGGACAAAAATTGAACCTTTTGATAATAATATGACCATGACACGACACGACGCTATGCTGCTGCTGGGATGACAAGACAATTTTGCATAATAGCAACAAATTAAAGTTGATTGTGACATTGATTTCCATGCACCGGGCATTTAGTCAGGATTTATTCCACTTGTTCCCCCTCCTTAACAAACGATCCGACAAAGAATTGCGCAAAAAGAAAAAAAGAATTGCACCACCAAGTCTTATGGGGTTGAACAATTAAGTTGCAGAAAATGTCTCTCAACCTGAAACAAAGCCACACTGACACTGCACTATAGGATTCCTGAGAGAAGAGATGCATTATTTTAGGGTGGGTCTTTTAGGTTTGGTTTTTAGTGCATCTTCTTGATGTTGGTTGGAATCAAGTAAATCAAAATTCATTTCACGTACACAAGTTTTCTTCGTCTCTTCTACTGCGCGAAAGAAACGGACTACTGCAGGAATGCACTTATATATCCAGAGATAAGCATCTCTCTCACAGGTTGAAAGTTGCATTGAACAAAATAATTCCTTCTGGCAAAACTATCTATTTGCCATCAGCACAGCAAAAAAAAATTAGCAAATTGCATTCTTTTGTGCAAAATTTTATCAAACGGTTTTTGAACTGTTTGTAGGAAATCAGCAAAATTTAAGGGTGGATTGTTTCGATTTTACTTAAGTTTCTTAGTACTGGGATTAAATGAATCCGCAATTGTACAAACGGCTGTCAATCAACTCAAGTGGATTGGCCAAATATTTACTTTTTTATTATGCATCAAAACACGCCTAATGAAAGTCCTTAGAGAATGCAAGAATCTAGCCCGTTGCCTGAAGCACTTTTGAAAACGTGAGGAGCAGTGCTTTCGTTTTAATGAGTGGAGAAAGTGACATTAATTTTTATTAGCGGCACCTTTCAGAGGATGCAAACTTTCACGTCACCAATTTGCAATGGTCGGTTTTCAACACTTTGTTAATGAGTCAATGGTTCTTGAAATCCTCAAATTAATCTAGATATATCTCTCAATCAAGAAACTTTGCTTTGAGAAAATTGCTGTTGAAGACATTTTCCTTGAGGGTAAATAATCTAAACGAGTTAAATCCCTATTCGTCTATACTTGATTGCAAATTTTATATCCATCGTATCCGCTATTTGCTCAATGAAACAATTGGGATTACCTCACCGACGACGACGTGGTCCATGATTGCCGGGTGTATTAGAACTATGCGGTACATTACACATGCCAAGGGCATAGGGAATCATTAAGACGTATTATAAAACTCTAGCTGATAATTACTAAAAGTTGCTTTAGTCAAGTTGAAATATCCTCAAGCGAACTCATGTGAATGGAAGAGCACGAGCCATCTTGTCTCTGGACATAGCTTTTTTCATGTGAATATTATGATAGACGGACGCACATTATTCATCCATTCAATAGACGTCAAGATCCCCATCTATTTCCATCCATTCTTTTCTTTTATAAGCTATATTTGTTTCTAATACTTCTTCCCACTGCAATTGTTCCAGAGAGAGAGTAAAGACAGGTTTAATGGCACAATAGATTGAGTGAATAATAAAAGAATTTTTGTCGGATTAAGAAGATGAGTTATGAGAGTCCTTCACAATTAATTGCTGGCAGATAGACAAAAGAATCTTGACTTGGGGGCTAGCCTCCTTTGCTTTACTTCATGGATACAAAAGGAGAGGTGGTTATTTCATTCATCCTTTGGACCATATCGCCTTTTGCGTCGTATTAACAAAAACCGTCGTAACAACGTTTAAGCTTTGCAAATCTTCTTCATTTGGGAGAACAAAACGCTTGATTTTTTTGCCCTCAGAGACACTTAATTACCTCAGAAATCCTGTCAACTTTTAAAATAAATATTCATTAAAAGGAAATCAGATAAGATGGAAATAATAATTAATTTATTTGCAAAAAATAAAACCCTTTTTCACGTCGTCAAAGTCATTCATTCACGAAAAAAGGAAACTTTCATTTGATAATAAATGTTCTCTTTCCCAATTTTGTGACAGATCATGTACAAAATGTAAACTTGTATGCATGACGAAATTAACAAAATTGTGAACAACCGAAAGGCGGACTCTCGCGGCCAGATCCTTTTGTACGTCCTGAATACAGATCAGTGACTACAAAGAGGAAATTAACGTTGACAAAATTGTTGAATTACTTGTTAAGATGGTAGAT
>JAQIWU010002884.1:0-10955 GCA_034696445.1 Isotomiella minor
TGCACAAAACACTACACCACACAATCCTGAGAGAAAGTGTGTGTTTGTAGGTGAAAGTTATTTAGCCACCTATTCTCTCTCTCTTTCTCTTTTCTCCTAGGAACGGAAAAGGTGCTTTCACTCTAGACTTGGAAGGGGCTAAACTAAACGCCTGGGTCGGAGCTCTTCTGGAGTGAGCAAAAAGCGATCTCCCACTTGCAGAAAAGTTTAGACCTGAAATGGTCTTGCACCAAGTCGTGCGTGCTCAATCCAACCCATTTCAACGGGAGAGTGTAAAAGAAGCAAGTTCCTGTCCTGTCCTGCCCCACATACTTAGCCCCGTCTGAACTTTCACTCATTCATTGTCGTAATTTGGAATGGAATTGCACTAGTTTACTTTTGTTGGTGTATCTCATCCCATATCATCGTGTCGTCATTTCAAATCGGTTGGATCCAACCCACGTCAGTTGACCAACTCCAGAAAGGTAGGGTGAATCTTATTTGTACAATTCATGGACGTCGTTGGTGGTGCATTCAATGTACTGCAGCATTGAAACTTCGGTTTCTTAGCCCTTAGTAAAGGAAAAGGTTTAATAAGACGAAGAGGAAGGTTATGGCGAAGGAAATGAAGTTAGAGCAGAGAGAAAAGTGTGGTCCAACAGGTGAGGAGAGGTGAGGTCAAACATGAACATGAACTTTGAATACAAAAGAGAATGTCAGGAAGTCGGAACAAGAAAGTGGAGAAAGAAAGGACGTCATTCAAAGATCAAAAGTCTGAATGGAAATGACTCCACTAAATTCTATGAACAAAGACTTTTGTACACCTAACTCACTGATTTGCAGTCTATAAAGAAGTTCAGGAGGTCGCTCCTTCATATCACGGTGCGTGAGGCTACCAGGGGGTCCAGACTCTCTCTGTGTGATGATAATAATGATAATGAGCTCCTGAGAAAGAAGAGGAGTAAAGAGTGGGTGGAAGTAACGGGATCGGGGTGATAGGTCAGACGTATGACATGGCCATCATTGCCAAATATTTGGCAAGGAATATCACATTTGGCCAGTTGGGGCACACTGAGACTCTGCTTTTATTCAGTCGTTTTAATTTATTTCATCGATCACACAAATTCGTACAACTGCGTACTCAACTGTAGCACACGAAGTAAAAGTGTGTAACTAAGTGGTTTCGCGGTGGTGGATAATACTCAGATACTCTACCCTGAGTTATTGTATTGAACAAAGCAATCGAATTTTGAACATCAATTATTAAATGACATTCACTTTCTTATGCTACTTGTGGCGTACATCGTCGTAGCCTATCATCTACTTGATCGAACGCGAAGCATGTTGGAAACTTGTAACGCAAGACCATACATTTACAACTTTACCATTTACAAACTGGCTTTATTGTTTTATTCTATTTTATATACTTGCATCGTCATATACATATTTACATGAATGCATATGTTCCTGCATATGAATGGTCGTGAAATATTGAAGGAAAGGGAAATCACCGTAAAGTGGATGAGTATTAGTATTATTGCGAAAGCTGGAAAGGCAAAAGGTGAGGAAGAGGATGGGTGGAAAGGGACGGGATGCGAAAGGAACCTTTGGTTTTGGTAATAAATTGAACCCCGGAGGTTCTACGTGTGTAGGTAAAGTCAGAGGTAATAGAAATTGATGGAAAGACACTAGGCAACATGACATAATATCATTTCATACGTATTGTGCTCTCGAACCTAGAGCCTCTTTTAAGATCAATAAATAAATGAATGAAAGCACACGTTCAGCGTTTAATAATGTCTATCCTTTATGACATCGACGTCCCAGCCGTTCAACCATCCATTGAGTGACAAACGACAACAGTAGTAACTTCTACTTGGGAGTCTATTTTTATATGCTGGGTCTAATTTTTCGTGTTTGATTGATTAGTGGTTATGCTCACTTGCTAATAAATTCAAAAACCACACAAGGCAAAGGAAAATGGATGAGAAAAACTGACTGTCCACGGAGAGACGGAAGGACAAACAGAGCTTTCCACGTTCCAAAGACAAAGAGAAAGCAATAATCGAAAATAGTTGTTAATAATCTCCAACAACATGCATAGATATGGACAAGTCTATGAAGAAAGGGAGTTGCCCATTTGCCCCTCTCCTTTTTGGCGAATTCGATATGAGATAGAGAGAGAGTGATACGATGCTTGATTATCTATTTTTCATGAAAAACTCCAGTACTTAATAACGCAGAGTAACGCAAGTTATTGTAAATGTAATGGGCACTATAATTGTACATGCATAACTTGCTTACCTGCTCACTGTGGTCTTCTAAATGTTACGAGCTCACATAAAGTATCATGTGGTTGCGTAACTGGTGAAAGTACGTTCTTCTTCTGCGCCAACCAACATATCATTGTGCTTCAACACAAGAAGAAAAGATGCCATTATTCTCAAGCATGAAATTAATGCTTTTTTCGTTTTTGATAAAATGACGCACACAAGACTCTGTGCAAAATGTAAAGAGTAAGTAAAAATCTAGTCTCTTTCAACAATAATCCTATTTGTACATTTTGAATGTCGATAATGATCTTTTTTTCTTGTCAATGTCTGCGTGACAGCTAATTTTGTTAGTATCTTCGTAGTGAAGTAATTAATCCTCTTTTCTTTTTGATGAAGAGTGAGTATGATTCCATACCCACCAGGTTTTGCTTTACATTTCTTCACGTCGGGAATGAAGATCATTAAATAGCAGATCAAAAACTTAGGTTCTTGAAGAATCAAACATTTTTAATGACCTATCCTCTTCAGCAGTTCTCAATAATAACCATAGAAAGTGGCAGCCTTGCAAATCTATGCTGAGTACTGCCTTCCCTTTATTTCCTCCTTTTTTTAAAAAAGTGAGTCTAACTAACCAATTGGATTAGATTTTCCATCCTTATTCATACAAATAACTTTCTTTAGTATAGTTAGCTGAGCAGCTTAAGGCCATTGGTGGTGGAAACCTTTGCTTCATCCTTTCGCAATGCCTGGGACAAAATATGCCCTACGCAGTTTGAGCTGAACGAGTCACACTTTCACTTTTCATTTCTACTCCACAAGTCAGTCGCTAGACAGTTCTTGCTTCCTCATTCACCGTGTAAATGCTGCCTTCGCCCACTTCATCGGTATGTGCCTACTTTCCTCCACATTCAACGTTTCTTCACTGGTTTTTTGATTCATGAAAGCGAGAAGGCTAAACAGGATTTGTTCCACTTCAGTCACTGACTTGCCTTCCATTCACTCAAGTCACGTTTGGTTTCTTCCTTACACTTTTGTTTCACATCGCATCACATGGCTAATAAACCTTGACGAGTTTAAGAAAGTATTAAGGCAGTTGTGTTTTTTGTGTGTAAACGTTCAAAAAATAAATTCGAATTTGGATTTCGATCAGAAGGAAATAAATTGCATCAAGGCTCAAAAATTGCCCTTAAGGCGGTTGAAAAGCTTTTGACTCAGTGAGCAAATTCTGGGCAGACTTTTTGCCAGTCGAATAGTAGTGGAACGGTTGAATGAAGTTGGCTAAGCCTGGGCTGGGTGCATGGATCAGCCTCAGAAGAGCTCAGATTCATGAATA
The DNA here is from genome assembly GCA_034696445.1 of Isotomiella minor. Lineage (NCBI taxonomy): Eukaryota > Metazoa > Arthropoda > Collembola > Entomobryomorpha > Isotomidae > Isotomiella > Isotomiella minor. The sequence goes on from JAQIWU010002884.1 coordinate 3,586, forward strand.
AATACTTACGGGATGGAGAGGTAGGAAGAGAAAGTTGGTTGGCATTTCAAGCACACAAAATGCCAAAATGAGCTGTTTTTTCCTCTTTTCTTAATTTGAAGTCAGAGCAGAGAAGGTTTTATACCACTCCAACATTTCACCCTCGACTGGCTACATTCCCATTGTATAAACTAAGAATGCTTTGCTTTCTGTTTCTTTTTAAATGAATGTTGCTAATGACTGGGTTGATCCAGTCAAGTGAGAGGTGCAACTGATTCCTTCCTAAATTACAAAAGATTAATGAACGAACATTTAAAGTTTTGGCTTTCTCTTGAGATTCCTTCTGCTGTAGGCAGAGAAGACTAATTTCATTAAATATTGGTAAGGTGCATAGGTAATTATCATTAATCTTCCCCACTTCCAGTATTGCGCTGCTTTGATTAAGCATTTGGTAAATGGTAAAATCGGATTTGTTGAAGCTAAGCTGTCCAACATTTACTCCACGAAATCACGGGCCAATTCGTTAAAATGCCCCGAGGTTTACCATCTAAAGTGCAGTAACATAAAAGCTTTAGCTCAATACTTACACAATTGTGACACTAGGGAGGGCTAATGTTTGATGCGCAGGGATGAAATGAACTTAGGTACTTAATTTAAAATTTAGTAAACTAACATTTAAAACGGAAGTTTCGGATCAGTCAGCTTGGCTTGGTCTGTTGGTGTTAATAATATATGATCTGGGTTTTCAGCTTTTAGTTGTATACATTTTTAGCAGTATCTGTTACATTAAAAAGAAATTGTAAGTTCCACCAGTTGTAGTGGCAAAGTTTTTGGAAGTTTTGTTGGAGGATGCTGATGACGTTGGTCTTCGGCCTGTGATAAGATAAAAGAGAGGAGAGTGTGTACGACGATGTGATGGATTATAATGAGAATAGGATTAATCTCATATTACCTATTACGAGCTACCACACACGCATCGTGTACTATGTTAGATTACGCTAGGCTCTCTTCTACTTTCTTCATTCTGTGGAGAAAGTATTAAGGCTATCCTCGTTTGGTTTCATCCTTATCTGTCATTATTTATCACCCTTGTCACGTAGGTATGATGGAAAGAGCGTGGTAACAACGAAAACAAACCTAGGTACTTAACTTCAATGTGCAAACAATCGATGTGTTGATCCTGAAACCCAGTGTCCAAAGAAAATCAATTTTGCTACGATGTGATCGATGAATTAATTGCACGTGAACACAACAAATGATTAATAAATAAAATTACTTTAAGATAAGCTGAGTAGGTCAAGGTTTGTTTGAATGTGTGATGGATCAATGTTCAAAACCTACAGCACTCAGAAGTTATTAGACTTGGCCGGATTGGATGGGAAAACAGAAGGTGGGACAGGAGAGATATTGTGTAGATGTGTACAAAGTAAACTCAAAATCAGTGACGGGTAGACTGGAGAAAGTGGAAGTGAAATAGTCAGGTTGGATGTCTTATCATGGGCTATAGGCACTGGAGTGGTCGTCCAAACGTCGTGAGAGAGTGAATGAATGATGGGCTAAAGGAACAAGAAAGAAAAGAGGGAGAAAGCTTTATACATAAATAGGTTATCTATCAAATCTAAGTAAAACTCTTGTGTCCACGTCCAGAATGTTTGTTCGCTCGACCAGAGTAGAATAAGGAAAGAATGGAAGAATGGAGAAAGTGTCCGACACGATGACAGTTTATGTATTCTGCGATTTCCCTACATACCTTCCCCTTTTAAAGAAAGTAAAGGACGCTCCTTCCTTTCCTTCATTTTCTTCCATGCTATCTATACTTCCAATGCGTGGATGAATGGACGCATTCAATGATAATACCTACAATACGAACACGACATACTTAAGTATGCATGCTTGATTACATTGTTACGATGGTTCACATGCATCCTTTCTTTTCTTTGTAGGAGGGAACGCAAGGGAGGGCCAAGTGAAAGTGGAGTGTGAGCAGATATATATAAAGGAGAGGAACGATGGGTGGTGGAGCCAGTGTTCATAAGCGTCCTGATAATAACAACCTGAACACCCAGTCCAATGGAAATGGAAATGAAAATCAAAATCAGGCTGCCTCCTCGTCTACCCCTGGTGCTTCGGGTTCTGGATCAAACCAAAAACAGTCCAAAGGAGGCAGCAACCTTACCTCAGGGTTCAGAATAAGACGGAAGAAACAGAAGGAGACGAAGGAAACGTCGACTGCTACAGGAAAAACGCAATCAGCACAAGTAGCAACTTCATCATCATCATCATCAAAGGGACTCAATCGCTCTTCTCGAGGCTCCATGGGGAAGTTGGAAAGAGGTTGGTTTTAGAAATTTCTATAATTTAAAAAGCTAGCTGATATCCTTCTCACCACAAAACCATAATTCGCATTGTATGCATTGTTCCACCGAGAGGACTGATTGACAAAGTGTCAGGCATTGATGGGGTTGACGAATGAATATATAGTTGCAATTTAACACAGCAGGAGTACACGTGGCACACAAAGCACCTTTCCAACGCACTCTTACTCTTTATTCCGATGTAGACAATACGTCTTTGTGAAGAATGGACTTGGAGAAAGAAAAGGAAGCATTGGTGGGTAGTGGCGTGACATTTAGAGAGTAATGTTTATACATACGTAAAAGTCAACATCATTTATTAACTTTCTCCATCCAAATCCAATCCATTCCAACAGCTTCTCCGCTCCTTGTTTTGTCAGCCCGTCTTCATCTATACCCTTTGTCCTAGCATGCCAGTGTACAACAAGCACTTAATTAGCAGGGTTAGTTCTGCGACACAAGTAAAATATAGGGCAAAGTGAGACTTTTAAATTATATCAGCAATAACCTGTCTTTTAGGCTTTGCTAACCAGCAGGCTTAACTTTTGCTTAACTTTAGCACTAACATAACATAAGTTTAACAATGATTCTCGACAACAGGGAGGAAGTTAATTACTCAAGTTGTGCTTTCACTTCCACTGCTCTACTTTATGCAGGCTCCATTTGGATGTATAGTATCTTCATTGCCATCTGACAAACAAAACAAACCAACTTCCTTGCTTATTTGCTCGACATTTTATGCTGTTCCTGTTGTGCTATTTGTCACTTTGTCTTCGCATTTCTCCATTGTCTTACGTCCTTACAGAGAAACTACTTCCTTCAAACTTGTAAATATATGAGCATCAAAAGATGAATACGCGAAAAGTTTACAGTTTTGCTAAATGGACGTAGGTATGTAACTAAGGCATTGGAGTGTAAGTCAAAATTGTGCCTAGAGATATCTCAAGAGGGGAAAATGGGCGACTGAGTGAGACGGAAAGGGAAATGAAAAGACAAGACAAATAGGCGCAAGTTCACGTAAGGAAGACAGTACAAGACTTTCTCTTTCTTTCCCTCATTTTACTTCATGACACAATGACATCTTTCCCAAGGCTATTGGAACGACAGTGAGCAACCTGTCTTAACAAATGCTTAATGATATCCTAATACACTAATTCTCTGTGTCAACAAGAAGAGTTCTGCTTTCTCTTTCTTCTACGGATCTAGCGATATGGTTCCTGACGTGACATTGTCCTGCTTGTTGAAAGAAGTTGAATATTGTCAAAAGTTGAGAGAAAGAGGGAGAAGGTCCTTTGTCTTGTTGGCCTATACCCCTATGATTTGTATTAGTCCATCCAAAACAAATTTATGTAGACCTTCTCAGCACTAATTTAATTTCTAGTTCATTACTAATTGCACGTTCTTCAGTGACAATTTACAGTGTAGTTTATCTGGCACATTCATTACAAAAAGTGGAGCTGAAAAATTTATTTTTGCTTAACAACCTTCAAGGCCCTATTGTACGCATTACAAGAAGGTATAGAGAAGAGAGAACATTCTTCGACTTGGTTTTTCTTTAATTATATTCCATCACTACCATGCGTCACCTTAATTCTTAAGTGTCATCTGCCTTCCTTCTCTGAAGGAAAATGTTGAAGGGCCTTTTAACAATGAAGTGACACAACACAAATGATTTCCCAAATTACTTCATTAGATTTCAGTCTTGGTAAACAGACACTGCAAATATGAAGTATACATGTGTCACACAAGTGTGTATGTGTAATAAGGCTTCTTTTAGGCCAAGAAACGAATGTTTTTACAAATAATGTTAAACTTTGCTCTGACAAAGTGATGACAAAGTTCCTAGTTCTAGAAAGCGAATTATTGACAATTCCTTTGCCCCTGATGTGCGCAGGCAAAAAGCAAGGAAGTGCCTGGTGGTGAATTTATTGTTTTTATCGTGAACTTGCATGCCTACGTCTCATTATTGTCCCAACCCCGTAACACAGCTTACATAAAGACTAGTAATATGTTTGTCCTGAATTGGAACAGCTTTGAGCAATTTGAGTATAAGTGTCCTTCCACTTTTAAGTGTTTTTTTCCTCAACTTTCCCTTGAATAAAAATGCAATAGATGTCAGAGAATGCCAACAAACACTGTTTTATGCATGTTTTGTGTGCTTGTTTGCACGACTTTATGACCCTTTGAATGACCAAATTGTGACAAAAATACTACTCCAGGATCCTCCTCCTTTCCTTTCCCCAAATTGAAAGGTGGAGAAAGAGCAAATTGCGTTGGGTCTGGAATTCATTTAAATGCATTCATGCAGAGACGTTAAATATTTGTTTGTGGTTATTGTGTTGCCCAGTTTACGATTGTGAATGAATGAAAACAGAAAGGGAATGCAGTACAGAAAAGTTTTTCCCACGGAAGCTTCCTCCTGCCAACAACAACGAGGGAGTTGAGAACTTTCTCCACTCATGCTGACTTACTGCATGCAGATATGCATGTTAGCTGCTAGAAAGACCGATCAGAAGGCTTTTCCTGTTTCACTTCCTTTGTGAAGAAAGAATATTATTTGGGACAGTTGTATTTGCTTGTGGATGGATGTAGGGTAATATGTGTTGTTATCGCAGTCAAGCGAAAGGACTGTTGTACTCGTATGTAGCAATGGCACTCATACGCACTCACTTACTCACTTGAATGTCGCTTCTGGGAGTTTCTCTTCTCAAGAAAAGTAAAAGTAAAATGTTGGGCAATCATCATGAATTGGGTGGTGGTGGTGGCACACACAACCCAGGCACAAACGGTGGTATACATCAAACGACCAAAATGTCTAAACTACTTTCCCTCTCTCACTCTTATTCTTATCCTCGGTCCTGATCTTTTTAAACATAAAAGAAGGAACTACAGGAATAGACATTTGAATTTTGAAAAACATGATAAAAATATTTATATTCCTTCTTTGAATGCCTGTACAATCTTTCAATATTGCAATAAGAAGGAGTTTTTTTATTTCTCAAGAGGCAATTGTGCTTGCACAAGGTACTTGCAAAAAACCAACTAAAATTCAAAATTGCTGGTCTCGAGCTTTTGAGCCTCCACAAATCGCTTATAATAAGGCCAACGTAAGCATAGTAGAAGAGTATTTATTCATTCATATTGAAGGTATTCATTAAGGGCTCTCTACCCTTTTCTCATAATAGAAGACAATGTTATCCATCGTCAGGGATGTAAACAGTCAAGTTTTTATGTAACATCCTCATCCTAAATTTGAGTTTCAGGGTGTATAATTCAACAAAGTACCAGGGTTCAGGAGATAGACCCAGACGATAAGAAAATATAACATTATTGCACTTCTCTCTTTATCCTTTGATCCTTTTTATGACCATCAATTGCAAAAAAAATTGGAAAACCAAGCCAAAACTGTATCTCTACTCTTCTTTTGTATTCTTGAGGGCGAAGTATACGAAATAATGCGAATGTGTATACTCTCTCAAAGCTGTAAATGTAGAATTTATAGGTTGTACGTTTGTTAAAGGAAACGAGGGTCCTGCTCACACCAGTAGTAAATATGTACGAATTACTTTCACCAACAACTTTGACCACCGCTTAGACAAACGGATGGTGCGAGCGAGTAGGATAAATGACGGGAACGCAAAGATTCGGTTGGGTAAATTCAGCACTAAAGGGTGTAAGAGAGGTGAAAGCTTAAACACTTTTCTGACAGTCGAAGGAAGGAGACCACATATTTATTTATTTATTTTGGTACTTTGGTTTTGTTGGCACAGCTAAGTCTTCTTCGTCAAGCATAACATGGGTTCCCGTTTTCTGGAAATTTATTCAAGCCAGTGGGTGGATAATTTCAAAAAGGATAGAGTAACTCTCTTCTTCGTCTAACATCTTCCCCGATTTTATCTTTATGGAAGGCAAGAAAAGGAAGTCGAAGGAAATGTTAAGACGATGCGTGTGCTCTGTTTAGTGGGCTTAGGTTGGCCAGCATCAGACGTATCACGTTCACATTTATACTGCCCATTAACGATTCCCTCTCGGTGACTGTGACCTGCTTCAGATTATGTGCGTGGTTTATTTTGGCTCATCTTGACTTGGTACGCTAGTTAAGCTAGTTTTGTAGCCTTGGGTGACTGACTGTGAAGTATGCATTTTCTTTGTAGTTCAAAACGGTTTGGGGTACTCTGAGATTTCCATTAGGGAGCCGTTGAAAGAAATTTTTTACAGGCTACTACCTTTCACTTCTTTATGGGTTAGTCAGTCTGAAGTGAAACGTAACGACCGAGGGTGGCTGAGCTTGGCTGCAACATAAAAGTTATACTGCTAATATTACTTTCACTTTTAATACAAAATCGTAAAGTGGAGCTGAGCTGGCCGGGATTAAAGAATCTGAGGTAGAATCTTGAATAATAATACTTCTTTTAACTTCTTATTGGTACTTAAAAAGCGAGGAGCTTCGTACATTTCTTGGTCATCAAAGGCCCTTCTTTTTCATTATTGCCAAGGAGGTAATAATTTTCTCACCCTCTCCAATTCTAAGAGAAAATTGCATTGCAGTTGGGTGTCGACGTAAAATTGAAATTACCCATTACCCACAATTAAAGTTCAAGACGAGAAGTAGGTTTCCTTGGGGAAAAGAATAGAGGTCATATATCTCAGATCAAGAGGGTTGTCATCTTAAATGATCATTGGTCCGGTCGTAATCTTATCTGTCGGAGTTGTTTGTCAAGGAAGGAAGAAAAGAAAGCAGCAGTAGACCATGAAATCCTTATTTTTTTTATACTCGGTCCAGTCATCCAAGTCAACCTCGTGTGTGCCTGCGAACTCACGTACGTCTGTTTTGCTTGACTGGAGGAATGGAGAAAGCTGATATGGTATGACAGTCTGCACACGTCGATTAAACAAGCAAGCTTTCCAAAAAAACGTGCAATAGAAGTAGGACATTCTTATTGATGACCATTAACTATGTGTTGTAGACTGGGCTGAAGTTTCACTTTCACCTTCACTCCAAAACTGAAAGATTCTGCAGCATCAAGTAGCACAGAG